>SJYH01006967.1:38015-118547 GCA_006408735.1 Sylvicapra grimmia | reverse complement strand
TTCTGGATGTTACTGTAACATTGTTTGTAATCATTTAAAACCTTAGTAATTTAAAACATTAGTAGGTATACCTTTATTATATTTTATTTATACCCATACTTAATCAGGCAAACTGTAATTAGGCAAATATATTTATATTATGTACTTATATCAATATATGAAGTATTGTTAATTGTACCACCTATTGATAACTAAGAAACTGAGAAATCCCTATTCCAAGGAACTCCTATTTGAAACAGCATGTCTCTCCCCCATAGGGTAATGGGGAACAAAGGAACTACATAGAGTTAGGAAAGATTCACAGGTATCCTCAAACTGCCAAGCTAACAATTTTGAACTTTTAACTACTGTGGGGGCTTGAGGGCAAATGAAACAAAATTTGACCCTTAAAATCTATCATGGCAACTTGCCAATCATCACTATTTTGTAAAAGACTTGTAGTTGATCTTTATTGGATGGAATTACTGTATTTGTTCCTTTTTATCCAAAAAGTTCCATACTTTTTTTTTCTTCTTTTTAAAATTAATTGTGCCAAAAAGCTGGGATAAGATATAACTATTTTTTGTGGGGGTCACTGGTAGATGGAACCAATGGGCCTTCTTGTCACAAGCATCTTGTTTTGTGGCAAGAATAATTTAATCTCATCTTTTGGCACTATTAATCTTAATTGACTGACCATTAAAGCCACATTCACTTTAACAAAAGCCAACTCTGTCTCACTAGTCAATCTTTTCCTAGAACTGGGATTAGGATTATGTTTTAAGCAATCAAACAAAAGGCTTTAAATCTGCAGTAGTCAGTTTTAAAAGTCTGCATATCCAGTTAATATCCCCTAATAATTTCTGGAAATCATTTAAAGTTAGTAAACAATTTCTCTGCAGCTTTAAAGGGACATTATCAGTTTTTAAAACTTTTGGCAAACCTAAATATAAGAAGCAAGTAAAGAGCTGCTACACAATATTTTTATAAGCTTTTCCAATGTGATCTTTCTATAACCCAAATCTGGCCTATAGCCTTTTAGGTGACACGCAACCATCTAATTTTTGCTTGAATACTTTCAGCAACAGGGAGCTCACTACTCGCCAAGGTTTTATACTCTTTCTCACCTTTTTCTCTACAGCATTCCCATCCTGCATACCACTTTCTCTAATCCCTCCAACTCACTTTCAATAGTATGTGTGTTGCCCAGGAGCTGGGCCAGTCTTTCCCAGCAATGCAAGAAACGTCTGCTTTGGTGTCTAACAGTACTGACATTTTATTCCTTGAATTAAAAAATGTTTTAAAGGCCTAGAAGCTGTAATTTTCTGCACCCTAAAAGCTAGATCTAAATCCTCTGGGGCTCTTAGCTTGAGAAGTCAAAGTTTTTCTGTCTGATAATAAGGTAAAAGCAAAAGCTGTGCTATTTTTGGACCTTTATTAATTTGCACAGTTTTAGCAGGTGGTGAGATCAGAGCTTTAATTTCCTTAGTATAATCAGAATCTACTACACCAGATACCACCGAAATTCCTTGAAAAGAAAGCAAGCTACGCCCTAACATAAGTCCTACAACGCCCTCAGCCAGGGGGCTATCCGCTACCATTGGAATCTGAGCAACCAGCACATCAGGGGTTAATATTGTTGCCATGGTGGAGCTGAGGTCTAGTCCTGAGCTGCTGCTGTTGCTGCTGCTCCTGCTACCTGGGGTTGATTGGCGCGGCCTTTTGTCTCTGTTTAGCAGGACATTGCCAGCAAAAATGTTATATTTGGCCTCAAGAGAAATATTTTGTATTTGTAAAATCCTTCTTATTACGATTATTTATTTTTTCTTTTTCTCTTCCTCTTCTCTCTTTTTTTTTTCCCCTTGGGTGAGGCACCCTTGAGGAGGTTTTCTGCAAGGAGCAGGCTCTGTTTTAAAAGCTCTTTTGCTCAAAATTATTCTCCCTATCCTTTTTAACCTTAGGCAATGTTCTGGGAGGCTTTGGATGCTAAGTGGGGAGTTCTTAAGCCATGGGGAGGTGCAAGCAGAGGTTGCAGTGGTCCCTTAAATAAGGTAACTTTTTTTTTAAGGTTTGGTTTGTGTAGATAGGGAGGGGGCCTTCCAGGGTGCTAGGCCACTGCGTCCTGTAAGCACTCTCCTTCCTTGGGAGGAAGAGTACAGTCTCCCTCATTTTCTTTGCCAATGGCAGAAAATATGATCTGCATAGAAGGTGGAGACCCACTACCATCCACCGCTATAGCCTTTCCCATAGGCTAATTAACAGTCTCATGATGGGGGTCCAGAATATTTTTAAGCATATTCTACAGAACAAAAGCATTTACAGTAACTTTTTCTGGCTCATGCAAAGTATAATAGCTTTTAGCTGTTTTGTAACTTCACCCAAGTATTTAAATCCCTTTTATGGAAATCAAGGACATTGCTCTTGTAACACTAGCCTTTATATCTTTACTTTTATTTAACAGTTGCTAACTTACTTCTATAAAGAGTTGTCGTTATTTTGACTCATTGTTACCCATGTCAGAAAATTAAGATTTATAGAAAAGTCTGCCTTAACAAAAGGTTTTGCCTTTTGCAAGGGGGGTTTTTGACCCGAAGAGGGCAGGTTTCTTTCAACTTCCAGAAAGCAGGTTTGTTTCAACACTTCATCTGGATTTCTTTCAACCTCTTAACTGGGTTTCTTTCAACCCCTAAACTGGATTTTTTTAATCCCTTAACTGGGCTTCTTTCAACCCAAAACTTCCCACCCCTCTTTCCCTACCTATCTTATGCAGGGGGGTCTGCGACACCCTGAGTGGGATCCTAGCCATCCCGAAAACTGTGCACTGGGGGAGACATACCTTCGAAAAGCCTGTTCTGGGCGCCACTTGCCAGGGTCCAGCCCCGGTGGATCCTGTTACAAGCGAAATGAGACAGAGACACAGACACAGACAAGACAGACAAACACAACTCCGGCCGGAGGAGACAAAACTGCGCAAGCCCCTCTTGCGGTTTATTTCTACAGTCCAGTTCTGGGAAGCAATCCAAGAAGCGAAACACTGCATTCTTTTACCATATAAGTACAAAGTTGCAATTACAGGACAGAGGGAGAAAGTGACCTTCACATGTTTACTAAGAAGCCTGTTCAAGGCCCCAGCTTCCTCCTACTTTTCAGGGAGGGCGAGAGACCCCTTGTTTGCGAGAGGGTCGCTAACCATTAGGGGTTCGTGAACAGGCTTCAGGCAAGAGGACGCTTGTTTGCAAGGAGCCCCCTTGCCCACAGGCAAAAAGGCCCCGTTTGCGGGCACCTGATGCCTCCCTATCTGATCCATTCTCAGGCCACTGTTGGTCTCCTACATCTCCCCCTTATTTCTTAGATGCAATAGCAATTTGTAAAGTGGCTTGGAGGCGTTGCTTTTCCTTTGTTAGTTGTTGCCTTCTGCGCCAGCACCAGAAGACTAAAAAAGCAATACAGCATAAAAACAATATAAGTGCAGTGTTCCCAAAAGTAGTTCCAATAAGTGTGGATACATGCCCAAGAGGATTTAAACTATTCAGTCCCTCTTGTAGACTCTGTAACAAATCAGATTCATTAATGTCAGGCAAGGTTCTACTGAAAGTAGATAATATTTGCTGTTCTAACTTCATTATTTCCACAGTAATGTTCTGATGCCCTATTAATGATCGCTTTACCTTTTCCCACCCTATACTCAAATTGAATGGCACTGGGGTGATACATATCTGGGAAGAGTTCCAATCACATTTTAACATGCTTTTAGTAGACAAGACAGTTAATTGATCTCCAAGCCAAGAAACAGCATGTTGAAGATTGAGGACATCGGTTGCAAGTTGAACATCTAAATCTCGTTGTTGTTGCCATAACAGATTAGAGTCCTTATGCCAATTGCGAACAAAATCAGCGGTCTGGATTTCTTGTTGCAAAGCAAGTCCAGCCACCACGGCCATTGTGATAACTGAAGCGATGGCAAGAACAGAGGCTATGATGACTCCCAGCATCCGGCGAGATCGATGAAGCAAGGTTTGCATAGCAGTCACCAGATGAGAAACAGCAAAAGAGTCCGACCATGGTCTTGTCAAATTGACAGGCAGCCATAGTTCTGTTCTAGCTTTAACAATCAATAGTGAGTTAATATCATTGTTTTGATTTTCAAATCGATTCCACCAAGATCTATTTATACATTGAGTCAAACTGCAATATACACAAGATATAGTTCCCAAAGTTTCATTCCAGGTCCAGCTCCCATACAGCAGTGCAAATGGATATTTCACACAAGCCATAGCAAAATAAGATTTATTAACATGCAAATTAACATGAAATGGACCCTATGTGTCTGTGACTTTCAGAGTATAATTCCCCGACCATATAGTAAACTTTCCAGACACAGCCCATAATTTCCAAATGTCCCCTTGAATATGTGGATAACCTTTTAATTGAAATTGAGGAGGAACCAGTGCAAACTGTTGCCATTTAACCGTTTCATTGCCATTACCCATTAAGGTATTATTGATACGATGCCATTTGAGGGATCTGTTAGACCATTTGTCTAAAAACTGCCCATGATCTGGACTCCAATCCATAATAACAAAACCAGAGTAATTCATAACTTTGAAAGGTCGGTGGCCCTGGCAACACTCCCACTCTAGAGATTCTAAGGAAGGAACAAAAAAGTTAGAAGGACATAGGGATATGAGTACATCAGGATGATGATCCATCAGAATTGTTGAAGTATGAAAGCCTCTAGCAGAGACAAGCAATGTAAAAACAGCAAAATGATAATCATTATATTTTATCCCCCATGTATTATGAGAATGATGAGAATGCACTTTGGAAGACAAACAAAAGGTGTGTCCCCCTATACATAAGGGAATGCCTTCTGCTGCAAGAGTAATATTACTTATAGTATAGTGATTGGTGTGATGAGGCAATAGCTCTATCCCCCCACAAGCTGGTGGAGGAAAGAAGGCAGTCTCATTAGTGCATACTTGTACTTCAGGTTCTCCCCAAGAAACAGCTCTTACAAGAGGGGGATTAGGGACATAAGCCCAATAAATGTGTTCAATTGCTTGCACATACATTACCTGACAGGTAACCACAGCCATCATCGCCAACAACAAATTGGTAGGATTGAGAGATTGACCAGCATTGGCGAGGGTTTTCTCAGCTTCCTGGGTGAGCTTTTTCAGTTGTCCCCATGTTGGAGGGGATGCAGAGCGGGTAGGGAAGGTGAAGCTCCGTTGAGCTGAAAGCTCTTCAAACTTTCGTACAAAACGATCATCCATTGTAAATTTTAATCAATCAAGTTGGAGCCCAAAACCTGGAATTATCAATAGATATGAAAGCATGTCCCCGCCCCAAATATATTAATGACGCTGGGATCCAACCCCTTTCTCTATCATTATACCAAATGGGTGTGTTTAACATCTTCTTATCTTCTTGTCCCTTTGTGAAATGTAGTTCTGCCGCTGACAAATTCTTATCACTCCATATATTTAAAAAATTTAAAGTGAGTAAAGTTTTATTCAGAATATCTTTAGGTTTTATAAATCTTTCTTGTTCCCCCTTTCTTAATTTTTCGATATATTCACATAAGATACGATTAGCTCTTTCAATTATAGCTTGTCCTTGACTATTATATGGAATCCCAAAAGTATGAGTTACATGATATTGAGAAAGGAATTGGGCTAATTTTACAGATTGGTATGCAGGTGCATTATCAGTTTTTAATTCCAATGGTATTCCCATCACTGCAAAATAAGATAATAAATGAGTAATAACAGCATCAGCTTTCTCAGAGTGTAAGGCAGTAGCCCATTGAAAATGTGTGTATGTGTCTATAGTGTGATGGACATATTTTTGTCGGCCAAAGAAATGGATGTACAAGACATCCATTTGCCAGATTTGATTAATTCGATGGCCTCTTATGTTGACACCTGGTGGGGTAAATGGCAATACAAAGGGTGTACATATAGAACAAGAACGGACAATGTTCTGAGCTTGTTTACGAGTAATCACATGAGATTTTTGCAACCCCTTGGAATTAGTATGTTGCAAGTAATGTTCTTGTTTTGCTGCTTCAATAGGATAAAGTAAGGCATCTATTGTAGCATTTCCAAATGATAAAGGTCCAGGAAGAGCAGAATGTGCACGGATATGAGTAAAGAAAATTAGTTCTGAACATTGTAAGAGTAACTGTTGTACTTGATAAAATAATTTATCAATTCGTGTTTTAAGTGTTAATGGAAGAGAGACATAAGGGAGCTGTATGCAAGAGAATAGCATATCGAGAATCTGAGACAATATTAATAGGAAGCTGATAAAAATCTTGCAAAGCCAGGGAAATAGCCCATAATTCAGCAGGTTGTACAGAAGAAAAGGAGTGAGGGAGAACTTTAGAGCTGTCTGGAGTCCAGTATCCAGCTGTGCTTTTGTTTGCATTGGTAAAAATAATGGGACCCTTAACTGGAGTGTCGGAAATTGGAGAGTGAGATATCATATGGTTAGATCGAAGAAAATCAATCAGCTTAGAGGAAGGATAATGATTAGAAAAAGAACCAGGGTATGAAGCAAGAGAAATTTACCAGTTTTCATTGAATTGTAGACAACGAGATATTTGACCACTTGTTAATTGAGTCACAATTTGATAGGGCTCATGTCCTGATAATTGTAAAACACAATGGCGACCTTTCTGTATAAGAAATGCCAACTTATCCATATAGGTAGTCAATTTCTTGGAGACACTGTTAGGTAAGAAAACCCATTCTAGTAGTCCTTCTTCCTGAGCTATTACCCCGGATGGAGAACAAGGAGTGTGGAATATAATAAAGGAAATGGGCTGAGATGGATGTAGATAAGTGAGAAAGCCTTCGTTAAGTCGGTGTTCTACAAATTGGAGTTCCTTCAAAGCTGAGGGGGTCAGTGTTTGGGGGCTGTCTAAAGCTGTGTCCTCTTCTAATGTAGAAAATAGATGCCGCAATTGGTAAGTAGGAATTCCAAGTACAGGACGTAGCCAATTGATATCTCCTAGTAGTTTTTGAAAATCATTTAAAGTTTTCAAATGGTCTCTTCGAATTTGTAGTTTTTGGGGCACTATTTCTTGTTGTTCCAAAATGGTCCCCAAATAGGAGAAAGGGAAATCTCTTTGGATTTTTTCAGGAGCTATTTGTAAATTATAATCTTTTAATGCCTTTTGTACCTTTAGAAAAAAATCATTGCGTTCAGCAACTGTGGGAACAGCTAATAAAAGATCATCCATGTAATGATATAAAATGTAATTGAGGCATTCCTTGCAAATAGTTTGCAAAGAACGAGCAACAACCTCTTGACACAAAGTAGGACTATTGATCATTCCTTGAGGTAAAACTGTCCATTGATAACGTTTAACAGGCTGAGCATTGTTAAGAACAGGGACAGTAAAAGCAAATTTATCTCTATCTTGCAACTGGAGAGGGTTGTTAAAGAAACAATCCTTAAGATCTAATACCATTAATGACCAATTTTGAGGAATCAATGCTGGAGACGGAAGTCCCATCTGTAATGCTCCCATGGGCTCAATGCATTTATTAACTTCCCTAAGATCTGTTAACATTCTCCATTTGCCAGATTTCTTTTTTACAACAAAAACAGGAGAATTCCATGGAGAGGTAGAGGGTTCTATATGACAGAGTTGAAGTTGCTCTTGTACTAATTGTTCCAAGGCCTCGAGCTTAATTTGAGGTAATGGCCACTGCTCAACCCATTTCGGGGTTACATTTAACCATTTTAATGGGAGTGCTCGAGGAATTTGAGCAGTGGCTATTAGTTTCCCGAAGGAAAGGTTATAGAAGCTCCCAAGGGGGAGAGAAGATCTCTTCCCCAAATATTGATGGGTATGTTTACAATATAAAAAGTTATAAATATTGATTTCCCATCTTTAAATTGACAGTTCAGAGGATGAGTACTTTTCCATACATCAGCAATTGATACTAATCTTGTTAACAGGAGAGGACTTTTCTCTTTTTCCCATTCATAGGGCCATTGTTGTGAAGATATAACAGAGACATCAGCCTCAGTATCTACTAATCCTTCAAATCTTTTTCCTTGAACATACAAGGGGACCACCAGTCGAGAATCTTTAACAAGCATTTCCCAAAATATATGTCGCCCAGTGCTTCCAAAACCTCCCATTCTTTGATTAGGAATGGCAGAAAAGGGATGATAAGGTAGAAGAATCAATTGGGCTAAACGTTCACCAATTAATAGAGATATTGTAATAGATGTAGAGGCCATGATTAAAATTTCTCCAACATAATCTGAATCAATCACTCCAGGTATAATAGTCAAACCCCTCAAGGCCGCACTGCTGTGGCTTAATATTAGGCCAAAAGTGCCCTTAGGTAATGGCCCAAAAACATTAGTCCGTAATTTATAAACTCCTCCCCCAGGGGAGAGAAGGACATTCTCTGCTAATGGTAAATCAGCTGCTGCACTTCCTGAAGTGGCAGAATATAAATCAGACACCAGTAAATGTCCAGGTGGTTTTAAGGCATCAGTAATTTTCAAGGATTGCTCTGAAACAAAGGGGCTGCTTGAAGGTTGGAGGGTAGAGAGGGCGTCCCCGAAATTATCCCTGGGCCTTGGGGACTGAGGCCCGTCGGGTAGTTTCCCGGAATGGGGTTGCCAAATTTATCCTTTTTGGAACGGCATTCATTAGTCCAGTGAAACCCTTTGCCACACCGGCGACAGAGCCCAGGGGGCTTATTTTGTTTTATATTGTCCTGTTTTGTTTTTAATTTTTGGCAATCCTTTTTCATATGCCCAGGCTTTCCACAATGATAGCAATTTCCACCCTGTTTGGGTTTTATGGCTTGGGCCAAGGCTGCAGCAAAAACAGTAGCATTATGCTCTGTTCCTCCCACTCCAGAGCAAGCCCTGATATATTCAGCTATAGAAGCTCCTTGGCCATTTAAGGGGCCCAAAATACGTTTGCATTCTGGGTTAGCATTTTCAAAAGCCATTGTCTGCAAGAGTATCTCTAAAATTTCATCACGACCAATGGCTCGCTCCACTGCCACCTGGAATCTAGCCAGGAAGTCCGTATAAGGCTCATTAGGCCCTTGCAAAGTTTTTGTAAATGAAGATTGCATGTGTCCTGTAGGCACAACACGACGCCAAGCCCGAAGGAAGACTTGGCGTACCTGTTGCAAATCTTGATCTGAATATTGGGCCTGTTCTCTCAAGGCTCGAAATTGTCCCTCGCCCATTAATTTATCCTCCAGTGGGCCTGGAGGGTTTTGCCCTTCATTTATTCGAGCCTGCTTCCGAGCCTCTTCTTCCCACCAGCTCCTTAATTGCAACCATTGGGACCCTTCAAGCACAGCTTGAGCAATTGATTCCCAATCTAAAGGAAGCACTAATTTAGCTTTTCCAATTGACTCCAGCATAGCTAAAACAAAAGGGGATTGAGGACCATATTGTGCCACAGTGGCCTTAAGATCTTTAAAGAATTTATATTCAAAAGGTAAATATTGTACTTGTACCATATTATTAGCGGCATCTTGCCGTTGAATTGGAAAAAGCTGTGGAGGATCTATAAAACCACCAGGGGGCACAGGAATATCATCATCATAGAACATAAGAGCCGGAAAAGAAAAGTGGCGCCCCTCCTGCCCGACATCCGGAATCTTGGAGGAAACCAGAAAAAGAGACGCGTAAGGAGGGGCGGGGGAGTGGGAGCCTGCCGCGACTCCTTTTGGTGAGTTTTCCACCACTGTTGAAATAACCGAGTCATTTTTTCCACCTCACCATCAGCCGCTGATGAAGAGGATGACGAGGTGGAACTATCAGATTCTGCGTCAGACCCCTCCTCCCCTGACAGCGGCAGCGCGGTAGCCGCCGCGGCACTGCTTACAGCGGTAGTACTTTGTTCTCCACAGGGAACTTCATCATATATAGCTTCTGCCTTGGCAGATTTTGTTTCACTATCTGTAGATAGTAAAGTAAGAGCCTGTGTAATAGCATTACACAGTGTCCACAATTTCAAAGGAATTATGTTACCCTTTTGATGTTGCCGACGCAACTCCTTTTGTACCGTTTTCCAGTCTTTTAAGTTCAATTGTACCTTTGCTTGATACTGAAACCAATAGCAATGCTGCTCCACGAGGCGGAATAACTCCGACAAACGGTGACTGGATGCCTTAACCCCGATGGAGTGGAGTAGCCCTTTGACTAACTCCATGTATTGTGCCTTTGCTGATGGGGAGTTCCCCATAATTTTCCCGAAAGTTCCCCTGCCTTGGATCTATAATCCCCGAGGGGTACTCACCCTTTCGGTTTCACTCGTTGCCCCACGTTGGGCGCCAGATGTTACGAGCGAAATGAGACAGAGACACAGACACAGACAAGACAGACAAACACAACTCTGGCCGCAGGAGACAAAACTGCGCAAGCCCCCCTTGCAGTTTATTTCTACAGTCCAGTTCTGGGAAGCAATCCAAGAAGCGAAACACTGCATTCTTTTACCATATAAGTACAAAGTTGCAATTATAGGACAGAGGGAGAAAGTGACCTTCACATGTTTACTAAGAAGCCTGTTCAGGGCCCCAGCTTCCTCCTACTTTTCAGGGAGGGCGAGAGACCCCTCGTTTGCGAGAGGGTCGCTAACCATTAGGGGTTCGTGAATAGGCTTCAGGCAAGGAGGTGCTTGTTTGCAAGGAGCCCCCTTGCCCACAGGCAAAAGGCCCCGTTTGCGGGCACCTGATGCCTCCCTATGTGATCCATTCTCAGGCCACGGTTGGTCTCCTACAGATCCAGGGAATTCGAAGCATGGACGGTGTTGGTGAGGAAAGATTTGTTTATTTATTAATATTAGATTAGATTATGAAGAAATAGTGTAGTAGGAAAATTAAGTGGAGAAAAGAGGCTGAATAACTTGGTTTACAGGGAAGGCCAATATAACTCCAGACAAGGAGCTTGCACCATCTACGTTAGGCCACCGGCATCCGTTTGAATATCCGAGAGTGCCCCGCCTTGGGCTCTCTCTCTTACAGATCTTAGAAGCTAGGGCAAGTAAGTAGACATGATGAGCTGCCCCGCTCCAGATGGGAATTCAGCCCAAAATTAAAGTAAAGAGACATGGGGGAAACCAGTCCAGTGACTGATCCCTGCCCCTATTGTCTAGAATCTCCTTTTATACCTTTTTTTGTACATAGAGATCAATGGGTAATACAAAATTATGCAGCGTCAGCAGCCCTGACTCTTATCAAAACCAGGCTTTTCTCTCTGCATAGCTAATTGTATACACAAGTCCTAGGTAATTGACATCATCTTCCAGCCAAAGAGGGCCAATTAACATTTTACAACCTTTTTCTGATAAGGGTTTGTCAACCAGTAGACTTATTTGTGTTGATCTTCCCAAAGTCTGGTGCCACTCTCAGAAAGCACTAAATAAAGTTGCATTCTTACATAGCAAGGACACAAGGGGAGTGCAGTGATATATAACAAAGAAAAGTAATTAACTCAAAAGTCTAGTGTTGCTAACATCAAAATTACTATATATCTTTTCCCATATCCCATTTACATTGATTAACATCCTTCCAGGTGCCTAAAAGATAAAGAATATGGAGGTCTGGCAGCAATCATTGAGTCAACAGTGAAAACCCGTCACCAGTATGATTTTTAACACTTTNGAAAGCACTAAATAAAGTTACATTCTTATATAGCAAGGACACAAGAGGAGTGCAGTGATATATAACAAAGAAAAGTAATTAACTCAAAAGTCTAGTGTTGCTAACATCAAAATTACTATATATCTTTTCCCATATCCCATTTACATTGATTAACATCCTTCCAGGTGCCTAAAAGATAAAGAATATGGAGGTCTGGCAGCAATCATTGAGTCAACAGTGAAAACCCGTCACCAGTATGATTTTTAACACTTTAGAAAAGGCTCTGTTTTCTTAAGGTGCTTTTAAGCTTTGTACCTCTCGCAGTTGGGGGCTGTAAGCAATTCACAAGCTGTAAGAAGTCTGGGGAACCTATTAGACAAGCTAGAGAGTTATCAGAGGGGGTTTAACTGAAACATCCCTTTTAAATGCAGAAGACTAAAGGCCTGAACTGACTTGCTCCAGAGAATATCAGAAGAGTGGAGAAGCAGAGTACAAAGGCCAGAAGATTCTTATTTTGGGGGGAAGTGTATGCTAAGAAAATTCCAGGGGAAACCCCTGAAACCTGATCACGTACTAGCGTTTGTCAGCCTTCCTTCCGCATGACCTTGTCACGGGCAGAATTACTCACGCTGGCTCTCGATAAAGAGGTTCTCCCCTGCAGGCGAGATAAGGCCCTTTTCTGCTGCTGCATCTCTAGGGAAATCACGCCTTTCCTCTTGAACCTCGCAAGGGTCCTTACCCCCTTGCTGCAACTCAAGAAGTTCCCGGAGAGGATCCCAGCACAACTCAAGAGGAGCCCCGTTTCCCCCTTGTGAGCTCGAGATGAGGGTTCCTTTCCCTGCTTCTTCGGGAAAGGATTCCCACCATTCCCATCGCATCTCAAGAGGTGGCGCTCCCAACAGGAAAGCTGAGATCACCAGCGGTCGTGCCAACATACTAAAAGACCTCCCCTGTCGCCTGGAGGGGAGAACCCTCTCGCCTGGAGGGGAGAACCTCCTGGTTTTTCTCTAGTTGCGGGAGGTTCCTCTCAAGTTATGACGGGGACCTCAGTGACCTGCTCGTGTGGCCTCACAAAAGGCCAGTCTCCATGGGAGTTGAGATGGGTCCCTTGGGATTCCTCTCCAGTCGGTGCCGGGTCCTAAGTCCCCATCTGAAGCCGAAGCTGGAACCTGAGGTTTCCTCTCCAGTGCTGGCATGGATTTGGGGTACCTCACATATCACCTCACACCACCACGGTGGCATGTGCAACAGCCCTGTGACACCTCAATGGAAAGCCACAGATGCCTGTGTCAACTCGTTGGGAAGCCTGATATTGCTGCAACAGCTCAGGAGGAAAACGGACGTGTCTGTCTCCACTCGAGAAGAGTCTCCACGGGAGGAATACCGAGGGTCCCGGCACAACACAAGAGGAGCCCCCTTTCCCCCTCTTCCACTCGAGATGAGGGTTCTTTCCCTGCTTCTTCAGGAAAGGATTCCCGCTGTTCCTGTCCCATCTCAAGAGGTGGCACTCTCAAAAAGGAAAGCCGATATCTGCAGGGGAAGTGGAAACATACTAAAAGTCCCCCAGATGTCTCAGTGCACTCCAGATGAACCTGATTTCCCTGCACTACCTCGAGTGTCACCCGTGTATTGCCTCACACAACAGTGGCTCATGCCACAGCACTATGGCATCTCGAGTGAAAGACAGAGATCCCTGTGTCAACTCGACAGGAAGACTGACACTGCTGCTACAGCTAGGGAGGAAAGAGAACGTGCATGTAACCACAGGAGACGAGGCCTGACTCCCCTGGGGAGACTCCAGAGGTACGCCAAGATCCATGCCAGCACTGGAGAGGAAACCTCAGGTTCCAACTTCGGCTCCAGATGGGGACTTAGGACCCGGCGTTGACTGGAGAGGAATCCCGAGGGGACCCTCTCAACTCACAAGGAGACTAGCCTTTCCTGAGGCCACACAAGGGGGTCCCTGAGGTACCGGTCGTAACTCGAGAGGAACCTGACACAACCCGAGAAAATCCAGGAGGTTCTCTCCTCCAGGCGAGATGAGGCCGTTTTCAGCTGCGGCATCCTGATTGAAATCATGCCTTCCCTCCTGAACTTCAAAAGGTCCTTCCCACCCTTGCTGCAACTCGAGAAGTTCCCCGACATACCCGTCTCCACTCGAGAGGAACACTGAGGTTCCCACCACAACTCAAGAGGAGCCCCTTTTCCCACTCCTCTGCTTGAGATGAGGGTTCTTTTCCCTGCTTCGTTGGGAAAGGATTCTGCCGTTCCTGTCACACAGAAACAGGACATGCTCTCAAACAGGAATGTCGAGAGGAACTCCAGGGGTCATGCCATCATTCCAAAATACCCCCAAATGTCTCAGTCCACTCCAGATGAACCTGATTTCCCTGCGCTGCCTCGAAGGTCACCCCGAGCATCGAAACACACCACAGTGGCACGTGTGACAGCCCTATGGCACCTCGAGGGAAAGCCACAGATCCCTGTCTCAACTCGTCGGGAAGCCTGATACTGCTGCAACAGCTCAGGAGGAAAACGCATGTGAATGTCTCCACTCAAGAAGACTTCTTACTCTCCTGTGGAGGCTCCAGAGGAACCCCAAGTTCCATGTCAGCACTGGAGAGGAAACCTCAGGTTTTGGCCATTGTTCCAGATGAGGACTTAGGATGGGACACTGACTGGAGAGGAATCCCGAGGGGCCCCTCACACTCGCATGGAGACTGGTCTTTCCTGAGGCCACACGAACGGGTCCCTGAGATCCCGGTCGTAACTCAAGATGGACCTGCGGCAACTCGAGAAAAACCAGGAGGTTCTCCCCTGCAGGCGAGATGAGGCCCTTTTCTGCTGCGGCGTCTCGAGGGAAATCACGCCTTCCCTCTTGCACCTTGCAAGGTTCCTTCCCACCCTTGCTGCAACTCAAGAAGTTCCCACATATACCCGTTTCCACTCAGGAGGAACACCGAGGGTCCTGGCACAACTCAAGAGGAGCCCCGTTTCCCCTTCGTGAGCTCGAGATGACGGTTCCTTTCCCTGCTTCTTTGTGAAAAGGTTCCCATCGTTCCGGTCACATCTCAAGAGGTGGCGCTCTCAACAGGAAAGCCGAGATCTCCAGAGGTCGTGCCAACATACTAAAAGTACCCCAAATGTCTCAGTCCACTCCAGATGAACCTGATTTCCCTGCACTACCTCCAGTGTCACCTGCATATGGCCTCACACCATGGTGGCTCATTCCACAGCCCTGTGACATCCTGAGGGAAAGACAGAGATCCTTGTGTCAACTCGACAGGAAGCCTGACACTGCTGCTGCAGCTCGGGAGGAAAACGGTCGTGCATGTAACCACAGGTGACGAGGACTGACTCCCCTGGGGAGACTCCAGAGGAATCCTAAGATCCATGCCAACACTGGAGAGGAAACCTCAGGCTCCAGCTTCGGCTCCAGACGGGGACTTAGGACCTGGTACCGACTGGAAAGGAATCCGGAGGGGCCCCTCTCAACTCGCATGGAGACTGGCCTTTCCTCATGTCATGCGAGCAGGTCCCTGAGGTCCCTGTCGTATCTTGAGAGGAACCTGCTGCACCTCGTGAAAAACCAGGAGGTTCTCCCCTGCAGGAGAGATGAGGCCCTTTTCTGCTGCGGCGTCTCGAGGGAAATCACGCCTTCCCTCTTGAACCTCAAAGGGGCCTTCACACCCTTGCTGCAACTCAAGAAGTTCCACGACATAACTCTCTCCACTCAAGAGAAACACTGAGGGTCCCACCACAACTCAAGAGGAGCCCGCTTTCACCCTCCTCCTCTCAAGATGAGAGTTCCTAACACTGCTTCATCAGAAAAGGATTCTGGTGTTTCCTTCACACAGCAAGAGCACGTGCTCTCAACAGGATAGACGAGAGGAACTCTAGGGGTCATGCCACCATTCCAAAAGACCACCAAATTTCTCAGTCCACTCCAGATGAACCTGATTTCCCTGCACTGCCTTGAAGGTCATACCAAGCATCGAATCACACCACAGTGGCACATGCGACAGCCCTGTGGCACTTCGAAGGAAAGCCACAGATCCCTGTGTCACCTCGTCAGGAAGCCAGACACTGCTGCTAGAGCTCAGCAGTAAAACGGACGTGTATGTCTCTATTCGAGAGGAGTCCTGACTCTCCTGTGGAGACTCCAGAGGAACCCCAAGATCCATGTCAGCACTGGAGAGGAAACCACAGGTTCTGGCCGCAGTTCCAGACATGGCTCTTGGGGTTCCTCTGGAGTCTCCACAGGGGAGTCAGGACTCTTCTCGAGTGGAGAAATACAGGTTCGTTTTCCTCCTGAACTGTAGCAGCAGTGTCAGGCTTCCTGACGAGTTGGCAAGGGATCTGTGGTTTTCCCTTGAGTTGCCACAGGGCTGTTGCATGTGCCACTGTGGTGTGATTCGATGCTCGGTATGACCTTCAAGGCAGTGCAGGGAAATCAGGTTCGTCTGGAGTGGACTGAGAAATTTGGTGGTCTTTTGGAATGGTGGCATGACCCCTGGAGTTCCTCTCCACTTTTCTGTTGAGAGCACATCCTCTTGCTGTGTGACGGGAACACCAGAAACCTTTCCTGACGAATCAGGGAAAGGAAACCTCATCTCGAGCAGAAGAGGGGGAAAGGGAGCTCCTCTTGGGTTGTGGTGGGAACCTCCGTGTTCTTCTCGAGTGGAGACGGATATGTCGGGGAACTTCTTGAGTTGCAGCAAGGGTGTGAAGGACCCTTTGAGGTTCAGGAGGGAAGGCTTGAATTCTCTCGGGATGCCACAGGAGAAAACGGCCTCATCTCACCTGGAGTGGAGAAGTTCCTGGTTTTTTTAGATATGCAGCAGGGTCCACTCAAGTTACCATGGGGTTGTCCGGGACCCGCTCGTGTGGCCTGAAGAAAGGCCAGTCTGCATGCAAGTTGCGAGCGGATTTCTCTCCTGTTGGTTCCGGGTCCTAAGTCCTCATCTGGAGCTGAGGCCGGAACCTGAGGTTTCCTCTCCAGTGCTGACATGGATCTTGGGGTTCCTCTAGAGTCTCCACAGGGGAGTCAGTCCTTGTCTCGAGTGGTTGCATGCACGTCTGCTTCCCTTCAGTGCTGTAGCAGCAGTGTCAGTCTTCCAGCCAAGTTGACACAGGGAACTGTGGCTTTCCCTCGAGGTGCCACAGGGCAGTCACGTGTACCACCGAGGTGTCAGTCGATGCTCGGAGTGACCTTCGAGGCAGTGCAGGGAGATCATGTTCATCTGGAGTGGACTGAGACAACTCTGGGTCTTTTGGAATGGTGGCACGATCCCTGGAGTTCTCTCAACTGTCCTGTTGAGAGCGCCTCCAACTGAGATGCATTGGGAACTCAAGGAATCCTTTCCTGACCAATCAGGGAAAGGAACCCTCATCTCGAGCTCACGAGGGGGAAACAGTGTTACTCTTGAGTTGTGCCGGGACCTTCGGTGTTCTTTCCGAGTGGGGACGGGTATGTTGGGGAACTTCTTGAGTTGCAGCAAGGGTGGGAAGAACCCTTGCGAGGTTCAAAAGGGAAGGCGTGATTTCCTTCGAGACGCAGCAAAAGAAAGTGGCCTCATCTCCCTGGAGGGGAGAACCTCCTGGTTTTTCTCCAGTTGCAGCAGGTCCCTCTCGTGTGATGACAGGAACATCAGGGACATGCTCGTGTGGCCTCAGAAAAGAACAGTCTCCATGGGAGTTGCGAGGGGCCCCTCGGGGTTCCTCTCCAGTCGGTGTCGGGTCCTAACTCCTTGTCTGGAACTGCGGCGAGAACCTGAGGTTTCCTCTCCAATGCTGACATGGATCTTGGGGTTCATCTGGAGTCTCCACAGGAGAGTCAGGACTCTTCTCGAGTGGAAACATACACGTCCGTTTTCCTCTGAGCTGTAGCAGCAGCATTGGGCTTCCCGACGAGTTGACAATGGGATCTGTGGCTTTCCCTCGAGGTGCCTGAGGGCTGTCACACGTGCCACCGTGGTGTGATTCGATGCTTGGGGTGACCTGTGAGACAGTGCAGGGAAATCAGCTTCCTCTGGAGTGGACTGAGACATTTGGGTGTCTTTTGGAATGGTGGCATGACCCCTGGAGATCTCGGCTTTCCTGTTGAGAGTACCACCTCTTGAGATGTGACAGGAACGGTGCGAACCCTTTTCAGATGAAGCAGGGAAAGGAACCCTCATCTCGAGCTCATGAGGGGGAAACGGGGCTCCCCTTGAGTTGTGCCGGGACCCTCTGTGTTCCTTCTGCGTGGAGACAGGTATGTATGTCAGGGAACTTCTTGAGTTGCACCAAGGGTGTAAAGGACCCTTTGAGCTTCAGGAGGGAAGGCGTGATTTCTCTCAGGATGCTGCAGCAGAAAACGGCCTCATTTCACCTGGAGGAGAGAACCTCCTGGTTTTTCTCGAGTTGTGGCAGGTTCCTCTCGAGGTATGATGGGGACCTGAGGGATCCACTTGTGGGCCCTCAGGAAAGGCCAGTCTCAATGCTAGTTGAGAGGGGACCCTCGGGGTTCCTCTCCAGTCAGTTCCGGGTCCTAAGTCCCCGTCTGGAGCCGAAGCTGGAACTTGAAGTTTCCTCTCCAGTGTTTGCATGGATCCTGGGGTTCCTCTGGAGTGTCCCCAGGGGAGTCAGGCCTCGTCTCCTGTGGTTACGTGCACGTCCTCATTCCTCCCGAGCTGTAGCAGCAGTGTCAGGCTTCCTATCGAGCTGACACAGGGATCTCTGTCTTTCCCTCGAGAAGCCACAGGGCTGTGGCACGAGCCACCGTGGTGTGAGGCAATACATGGGTGACACTCGAGGTAGTGCAGGGAAATCAGGTTCATCTGCAGTGGACTGAGACATCTGGGGGACTTTTAGTATGTTGGCACGCCCCCTGGAGATCTCGGCTTTCCTGTTGAGAGTGCCACCTCTTGAGATGCGACGCGAATGGCGGGAATACTTTCTCAACGAAGCAGGGAAAGCAACCCTCATCTCGAGCTCACGAGGGGGAAACGGGGCTCCTCTTGAGTTGTGCCGGGACCCTTGATGTTTCTCCCATGTGGAGATGGTATGTTGGGGATATTCTAGAGTTACAGCTAGGATGAGAAGGACCCTTGCGAGGTTCAAGAGGGAAGGCGTGATTTCCCTCGAGATGATGCAGCAGAAAGGGGCCTCATCTCGCCTGCAGGGGAGAACCTCCTGGTTTTTCTGGAGTTGAGGCAGGTCCCTCTCAAGTTACAATGGGGACCTCAGGGACCACTTGTGTGGCCTCAGGAAAGACCAGTCTCCATGCGAGTTGCGAGGGGAACCTCGGGATTCCTCTCCACTCAGTGTTGGGTCCTAAGTCCTCATCTGGAACTGCGGTCAGAAACTGAGATTTCCTCTCTAGTGCTGACATGGATCTTGGGGTTCCTCTGGAGTCTCCACAGGAGAGTCAGGACTCTTCTCGAGTGAAGACATACACGTCCGTTTTCCTCCCGAGCCGTAGCACAGGCTTCCCGACGAGTTGACACAGGGATCTGTGGCTTTCCATTGAGGTGCCACAGGGCTGTCACACTTTCCACTGTCGTGTGATTCGATGCTCGGGGTGACCTTCGAGGCAGTGCAGGGAAATCAGCTTCCTCTGGAGTGGACTGAGACATCTGGGGGTCTTTTGGAATGGTGGCACGATCCCTGGAGTTCCTCTCGACTTTCCTGTTGAGAGCACGTCCTTTTGCTGTATGATGGGAATGCCAGAATCCATTCCCGACGAAGCAGGGAAAGGAACCCTCATCTTGAGTGGAGGAGGGGGAAAGGGGGCTCCTCTTGAGTTGTGGTGCGACTCTCAGTGTTCCTCTCGAGTGGTGAAGGGTATGTCGGGGAACTTCTTGAGTGGCAGCAAGCGTGTGAAGGACCCTTTGAGGTTCAGAAGGGAAGACGTGATTTCTCTTGGGATGACACAGCAGAAAATGGCCTCATCTCGCCTGGAGTGGAGAACCTCCTGGTTTTTTCCGAGTTGTGGCAGGTTCCTCTCAAGTTACGACTGGGACCTCAGGGACCTGCTCATGTGGCCTCTGGAAAGGCCAGTCTCCATGTGAGTTCACAGGGGCCCCTCAGGATTCCTCTCCAGTCGGTGTCAGGTCTAAGTACCGGCCTGGAGCCGAAACTGGAGCCTGAGGTTTCCTCTCCAGTGCTGGCATGGATCTTGGGGTTCCTCTGAAGTCTCCCCAGGGGAGTCAGGCCTTGTCTCCTGTGGTTACATGCACGTCCGCTTTCCTACCGAGCTGTAGCAGCATTGTCAGGCTTCCCGTCTAGTTGACACAGAGATCTGTGTCTTTCCTCGAGATGTCACAGGGCTGTGGCACAAGCCACCATGGTGTGAAGCATTACGCGGGTGACATTCTAGGTAGTGCAGGGAAATCAGGAGTGGACTGAGACATCATTGGGACTTTTAGTATGTTGGCACGACCCCTGGAGATCTCGGTTTAATGTTGAGAGCGCCACATCTTGAGATGCGACAGGAACAGCTGGAATCCTTTCCCAACGAAGCAGTGAAAGGAACCCTCATCTCGATTTCACGATGGGGAAACGGGGCTCCTTTGAGTTGTGCCTGGACCCTCAGTGTTCCTCCCATGTTGAGACGGGTATGTCAGAGAACTTCTTGAGTTGCAGCAAGAGTGGGAAGGACCCTTGCGAGGTTCAAAAGGGAAGGCATGATTTCCCTTGAGACGCCGCAGCAGAAAAGTGCCTCATCTCGCCTGCAGGGTAGAACCTCTTGGTTTTTCTCGAGTTGCGGCAGGTCCCTCTTGAGTTACGACAGGGACCACAGGGACCCGCTCGTGTGGCCTCAGGAAAGACCAGTCTCCATGCAAGCTGTGAGGGGCCCCTCGGGATTCCTCTCCAGTCAGTGTCGGGTCCTGAGTCCTCGTCTGGAACTGTGGACAGAACCTTAGGTTTCCTCTCCAGTGCTGGCATGGATCTTGGGGTTCCTCTGAAGTCTCCCCAGGGGAGTCAGGCCTTGTCTCCTGTGGTTACATGCACGTCCGCTTTCCTACCGAGCTGTAGCAGCATTGTCAGGCTTCCCGTCTAGTTGACACAGAGATCTGTGTCTTTCCTCGAGATGTCACAGGGCTGTGGCACAAGCCACCATGGTGTGAAGCATTACGCGGGTGACATTCTAGGTAGTGCAGGGAAATCAGGAGTGGACTGAGACATCATTGGGACTTTTAGTATGTTGGCACGACCCCTGGAGATCTCGGTTTAATGTTGAGAGCGCCACATCTTGAGATGCGACAGGAACAGCTGGAATCCTTTCCCAACGAAGCAGTGAAAGGAACCCTCATCTCGATTTCACGATGGGGAAACGGGGCTCCTTTGAGTTGTGCCTGGACCCTCAGTGTTCCTCCCATGTTGAGACGGGTATGTCAGAGAACTTCTTGAGTTGCAGCAAGAGTGGGAAGGACCCTTGCGAGGTTCAAAAGGGAAGGCATGATTTCCCTTGAGACGCCGCAGCAGAAAAGTGCCTCATCTCGCCTGCAGGGTAGAACCTCTTGGTTTTTCTCGAGTTGCGGCAGGTCCCTCTTGAGTTACGACAGGGACCACAGGGACCCGCTCGTGTGGCCTCAGGAAAGACCAGTCTCCATGCAAGCTGTGAGGGGCCCCTCGGGATTCCTCTCCAGTCAGTGTCGGGTCCTGAGTCCTCGTCTGGAACTGTGGACAGAACCTTAGGTTTCCTCTCCAGTGCTGGCATGGATCTTGGGGTTCCTCTGGAGTCTCCACAGGAGAGTCAGGACTCTTCTCGAGTGGAGACATACANTCTCCAGTCAGTGTCGGGTCCTGAGTCCTCGTCTGGAACTGTGGACAGAACCTTAGGTTTCCTCTCCAGTGCTGGCATGGATCTTGGGGTTCCTCTGGAGTCTCCACAGGAGAGTCAGGACTCTTCTCGAGTGGAGACATACACGTCCATTTTCCTCCTGAGCTGTAGAAGCAGTGTCAGGCGTCTAGACGAGTTGACACATGGATCTTTGGCTTTCCCTCAAAGTGCCACAGGGTTCTTGCACGTGCCACCATTGTGTGATTTGATGCTCGGGGTGACCTTCAAGGCAGTGCAGGGAAATCAGCTTCCTCTGGAGTGGACTGAGACATTTGGGTGTCTTTTGGAAACATGGCACGACCCCTGGAGTTCCTTTCAACTTTCATGTTGAGGTACGTCCTCTTGCTGTGCAACGAGAATGCCAGAATCCTTTCCCAATGAACCAGGGAAAGGAACCCTCATCTCGAACGTGGGAGGGTGAAAGGGGGCTCCTCTTGAGTTGTGGTGGGACCCTCAGTGTTCCTCTCAAGTGGATACGGGTATGTTGGGGAAATTCTTGAGTTGCAGCAAGGGTGTGAAGGACCCTTTGAGGTTCAGAAGGGAAGGCGTGATTTCTCTGGGTATGGTGCAGCAGACAACGGCCTCATCTCGCCTAGAAGGGAGAACCTCCTGGTTTTCCTTGAGTTGCAGCAAGTCCCTCCCGAGTTACGGCGGGGACCTCAGGGACCCGCTCGTGTGGACTCAGGAAAGACCAGTCTCCATAGAAGTTGTGAGGGCCCCTCGGGATTCCTATCCAGTCAGTGTTGGGTCCTAAGTCCTCGTCTGGAACTGGGGCCAGAACGTGAGTTTTCCTCTCCAGTGCTGACATGGATCTTGGGGTTCCTCTGGAGTCTCCACAGGAGTGTCAGGACTCTTCTAGACTGGAGACATACACGTCCGTTTTCCTCCTGAGCTGTAGCAGCAGTGTCAGGCTTTCTGACGAGTTGACACAGGGATCTTTGGCTTTCCCTCGAGGTGCCACAGGGCTGGCGCAAGTGCCACCATGGTGTGATTCGATGCTCGGGGTGACCTTCGAGGCAGTGCAGGGAAATCAGGTTCCTGTGGAGTGGACTGAGACATTTAGGGTCTTTTGAAATGATGGCACAACCCCTAGAGATCTCGGCTTTCCTTTTTAGAGTGCCACCTCTTGAGATGTTACGGGAACGGCGGTAATCCTTTCCTGAATAAGCAGGGAAAGGAACCCTCAACTCGAGTGGAGGAGGGGGAAACGGGGCTCCTCTTGAGTTGTGCTTGGACCATCAGTGTTCCTCTCGAGTGGAGACGGATATGTCAGGGATGTTCTTGAGTTGCAGCAAGGGTGTGAAGAACCCTTTGAGGTTCAGGCGTGAAAGGGTGATTTCTCTGGGGATGCTGCAGCAGAAAATGGCCTCATCTTGCCTAGAGGATAGAACCTTCTGGTTTTTCTCGAGTTGCGGCAGGTCCATCTCGAGTTACGATGGGGACTACAGGGACCCGCTCATGTGGCATCAGGAAAGGCCAGTATCCATGCGATTTAAGAGGGGCCTATCAGGATTCCTCTCCAGTCGGTGCCGGGTCCTAAGTCCCCATCTGGAACGGAAGTTGGAACCTGAAGTTTCCTCTCCAGTGCTGGCATGGATCTTGGGGTTCCTCTGGAGTCTCCCCAGGGCAGTCAGGCTTCATTTCCTGTGGTTACATGCATGTCAGCTTTCCTCCCGAGCTGTAGCAGCAGTGTCAGGCTTCCCGTTGAGCTGACACAGGGATCTCTGTCTTTTCCTTGACATGGCACAGGGCTGTGGCAGGAGCCACCTTGGTGTGAGGCAATATGCAGGTGACACTGGAGGTAGTGCAGGGAAATCAGTTTATTCTGGAGTGGACTGAGACATCTGGGGGACTTTTAGTATGTGACCCCTGGAGATCTCAGCTTTCCTGTTGAGAGCGCCACCTCTTGAGATGCGATGGGAACGGCGCGAAACCTTTCCCGATGAAGCAGGGAAAGGAACGCTCATCTCGAGCTCACGAGGAGGAAATGGGGCTCCTCTTGAGTTTTCCTGGGACCCTCGGTGTTCCTCCCATGTGGACACGGGTATGTTGGGGAACTTATTGAGTTACAGCAAGGGTGGGAAGGAACCTTGCGAGGTTCAAGAGGGAGGGTGTGATTTCCCTCTAGACGCCACAGCAGAAAAGGGCCTCATCTCGCCTGCAGGGCAGAACCTCCTGGTTTTCCTCAAGTTGCAGCAGGTCCTTCTTGAGTTACGATGGGTACCTCAGGGACCTGCTCGTGTGGCCTCAGGAAAGACCAGTCTCCATGCGAGTTGTGTGGGGCCCCTCGGGATTCCTCTCCAGTCAGTGTCGGGTCCTAAGTCCTCTTCTGGAACTGCGGCCAGAACCTGAGGTTTCCTCTCCAGTGCTGACATGGATCTCGGGGTTCCTCTGGAGTCTCCACAGGAGAGTCAGGACTCTTCTCGAGTGGAGACATACACGTCCGTTTTGCTCCCGAGCTGTAGAAGCAGAGTCAGGCTTCCCAATGAGTTGATACTGGGATCTGTGCTTTCCCTCGAGGTGCCACAGGTCTGTCGCACGTGCCTCCATGGCTTGATTCGATGCTTGGGGTGACGTTCGAGGCAGTGCAGAGAATCATGTTCCTCTGGAGTAAACGGAGACATTTGGGGCTCTTTTGGAATGGTGGCACGATCCCTGGAGTTCCTCTCGACTTTCCTGTTGAGAGCACGTCCTCTTGCTGTCCGACAGGAATGCCAGAATCCTTTCCTGACAAAGCAGGGAAAGGAACTCTCATCTCGAGCAGAGGAGGGGTAGAGGGGGCTCCTCTTGAGTTGTGGTGGGACCCTCGGTGTTCCTCTCAAGTGGAGACGGGTATGTCGGGGAACTTCTTGAGTTGCAGCAAGGGTGGGAAAGACCTTTTGAAGTTCAGGAGGGAAGGTGTGATTTCCCTCGAGAGGTCGCATCAGAAAACGACCTCATCTCGCCTTGAGGGGAGAACTTCCTGGTTTTTCTCGATTTGTGGCAGGTTCCTGTTGAGTTACGATGGGGACTTCAGGGACCCGCCTGTGTGGCCTCTGAAAAGGCAAGTCTCCATGCCAGTTGAGAGGGTCCCCTCGGGATTCCTCTCCAGTCGATGCTGGGTCCTAAGTCCCTGTCTGGAGCTGAAGCTGGAACCTGAGGTTTCCTCTCTAGTGCTGGNAAAAGGCAAGTCTCCATGCCAGTTGAGAGGGTCCCCTCGGGATTCCTCTCCAGTCGATGCTGGGTCCTAAGTCCCTGTCTGGAGCTGAAGCTGGAACCTGAGGTTTCCTCTCTAGTGCTGGCTTGGATCTGGGAGTTCCTCTGGAGTCTCCTGAGGGGAGTCAGGCCTCGTCTCCTGTAGTTACATGCACGTCCGCTTTCCTCCCGAGCTGTAGCAGGATTGTCAATCTTCCCATCTAGCTGACACAGGGATGTCTGTCTTTCCCTTGAGAAGCCAAATGGCTATGGCAAGACCCACCGTGGTGTGAGGCGATATGCGGCTGACACTCAATGTAGTTCAGGGAAATCAGGTTCATCTGGAGTAGACTGAGACATCTGGGGGAATTTTAGTATGTTGTCCCGACCCTTGGAGATCTCGGCTTTCCTGTTGAGAGTGCCACAACTTAAGATGCGCCGGGAATGGCGGAAATACTTTCCCGAACAAGCAGGAAAGGAACCCTCATCTCGAGCTCTCGAGGGGGAAACGGGGCTCCTCTTGAGTTGTGCTGGGACTTTTGGAGTTCCTCCCATGTGGGGATGGGTATGTTGGGGAACTTCTTGCGTTGCAGCAAGGGTGGGAAGGACCCATGTGAGGTTCAAGAGGGAAGGCGTGATTTCCCTCGAGAAGCCGCAGCAGAAAAGGGCCTCATCTCGCGTGCAGGGGAGAACATCCTGGTTTTTCTCGAGTTGCGGCAGGTACCTCTTTAGTTACGATGGGGACCTCAGGGACCCGTTCGTGTGGCCGCAGGAAAGACCAGTCTCCATGCGAGTTGCGAGGGGCCCCTTGGGATTGCTCTCCTGTCAGTGTCAGGTACTAAGTCCTCGTCTAGAACTGCGGCCAGGACCTGAGGTTTCCTCTCCAGTGCTGACATGGATCTTGGGGTTCCTCTGGAGTCTCCACAGGAGAGTCAGTACTCTTCTCGAGTGGAGACNAGGTACTAAGTCCTCGTCTAGAACTGCGGCCAGGACCTGAGGTTTCCTCTCCAGTGCTGACATGGATCTTGGGGTTCCTCTGGAGTCTCCACAGGAGAGTCAGTACTCTTCTCGAGTGGAGACATACACGTCCGTTTTCCTCCCGAGCTGTAGCAGCAGTGTCAGGCTTCCCGTCGAGTTGACATAAGGATCTGTGGCTTTCCCTCGAGGTTCCACAGGGCTGTCACACGTGCCACCGTGGTGTGATTCATTGCTCGGGGTGACCTTCAAGGCAGTGCAGGCAAATCAGGTTCCTCTGGAGTGGACTGAGACATTTCGGGGTCTTCTGGAATGGTGGCATGACCCCTGAAGTCCTCTCGTCTTTCCTGTTGAGAGCACGTCCTCTTGCAGTGCGACGGGAAAGCCGGAATCCTTTCCCAACAAAGCAGGAAAAGGAACCCTCATCTCGAGTGGAAGAGGGGGAAAGGGGGCTCCTCTTGAGTTGTGGTGGCACCCTCAGTGTTCCTCTTGGGTGGAGACGGGTATGTCAGGGAACTTCTTGAGTTGCAGCAAGGGTGTGAAGGACCCTTTGAGGTTCAGGAGGGATAACGTGATTTCTCTCAGGATGCTGCAGCAGAAAATGGCCTCATCTTGCCTGGAGGGGAAAACCTGCAGGTTTTCTCGAGTTGCGGCAGGTTCCTCTCGACTTATGACGGGGACCTCAGGGAGCTGCTTGCATGGCCTCAGGAAAGGCCAGTCTCCATGTGACTTGAGAGGGTCCCCTCGGAATCCTCTCCAGTCAGTGCCGGGTCCTAAGTCCCCATCTGGAACCGAAGCTGGAAGCTGAGGTTTCCTCTCCAGTGCTTTCATGGATCTTGGGGTTCCTCTGGAGTCTCCCTAGAGGAGTTAGGCCTCGTCTCCTGTGGTTACATGCACGTCCGCTTTCCTCACAAGCTGTAGCAGCAGTGTCAGGCTTCCCGTTGAGCTGGCACAAGATCTCTGTCTTTCCCTCGAGATGCCACAGGGCTGTGGCATGAGCCACTGTGGTGTGAGGTGATACTCGGGTGACACTCGAGGTAGTGCAGGGAAATCAGATTCATCTGGAGTGGACTGAGACATCTGGGTGACTTTTAGTATGTTGGCACGACCCCTGGAGATTCGGCTTTCCTGTTGAGAGCACCATGTCTTGAGATGCAACAGGAAGGTTGGAAATCCTTTCCCAACGAAGCAGGGAAAGGAACCCTCATCTCGAGCTCACAAGAGGGAAACGGGTCTCCTCTTGAGTTGTGTCGGGACCCTCGGTGTTCCTCCCACATGGAGATGGGTATGGCAGGGGAACTTCTTGAGTTGCAGCAAGGGTGGGAAGGACCCTTGCGAGGTACAAGAGGGAAGGTGTGATTTCCCTTGAGACACCGCAGCAGAAAATGGCCTTATCTCGCCTGCAGGGGAGAACCTCCTGGTTTTTCTCGAGTTGCAGCAGGCCCCTCTCGACTTACGACGGGCACCTCAGGGAGCTGCTCACGTGGCCTCAGGAAAGAGCATTCTCCATGTGACTTGAGAGGGTCCCCTCGGAATCCTCTCCAGTCAGTGCCGGGTCCTAAGTCCTCATCTGGAACTGCAGCCAGAACCTGAGGTTTCCTCTCCAGTGCTGACATGGTTCTCGGGGTTCCTCTGGAGTCTCCACAGGAGAGTCAGGACTCTTCTCAAGTGGAGACATACACGTCCGCTTTCCTCCCAATCTGTAGCAGCAGTGTCAGGCTTCCCGTCGAGTTGACACATGTGGCTTTCCCTTGAGGCTTTCCCACAGGGATGTCACATGTGGCACCGTGGTGTGTCGATACTCAGGGTGACAGTGCAGGGAAATCATGTTCATCTGAAGTGGACTGAGACATTTGAGGGTCTTTTGGAATGGTGGCACGAACCCTGGAGTTCCTCTCGACAATCCTGTTGAGACCGCCTCCTCTTGAGATGCGACAGTAATGCCGGGAATCCTTCCCCAACGAAGCAGGGAAAGGATCGCTCATCTCGAGTGGAGGAGTGGGAAACGGGGCTCCTCTTGATTTTGGCGTGACCCTCGGTGTTCCCCTCGAGTGGAGACGAGTATGTCGGTGAACTTTTTGAGTTGCTGCAAGGGTGTGAAGGACCCTTTCAAGGTTCAAGAGGGAAGGTGAGATTTCCCTTGAGACACCACAGCAGAAAAGTGCCTCATTTCGCCTGGAGGGGAGAACCTCCTGGTTTTTCTCGAGTTGCACCAGATTCCTCTTGAGTTACAATTGGGACCACAGGGACCTAGTCGTATGGCCTCAGGATAGTCCAGTCTCCATGCGAGTTGCGAGGGGCCTCTTGGGATTCCTCTCCAGTTGGTGCTGGATCCTAAGTCCTCATCTAGATCGGAGGCCAGATTCTCAGGTTTCCTCTCCAGTGCTGATATGGATCTTGGGGGTTCCTCTCGAGTTTCTACAGGGGAGTCAGGCCTCATCTTGAGAGGAGACATGCATGTCCACTTTCCTCCCATGCTGTAGCAGCAGTGTCAAGCTTCCCGTCTAGTTGACACAGGGATCTGTGGCTTTCCCTCGAGGCTTTCCCACAGGGCTGTCACACGTGACACCATGGTGTGAGTCGATACTCGGGCTGACATTCGAGGCAGTACAGGGAAATCAGGTTCCTCTGCAGTGGACTGAGCCATTTTTGGGTCTTTTGGAATGGTGGCACAACACCTGGAGTTTCTCTCATCTTTCCTGTTAAAAGCGCCTCCTCTTAAGATGCGACAGGAAAGCTGGGAATCCTTTCCCGATGAATTATGGTAAAGAATCCTAATCTCGAGTGAAGGAGGGGGAAACGGGGCTTCTCTTGAGTTGTGGCAAGACCCTTGGTGTTCCTGTCAGATGCAGACAGGTATGTCAGGGAACTTATTGAGTTGCTGCAAGGATGTGAAAGACCCTTTTGAGGTTCAAGAGGGAAGGTGTGGTTTCATTCGTTATGCTGCAGCAGAAAAGTGCCTCATCTCGCCTGGAGGGAAGAACCTCCTGATTTTTCTCGAGTTGCAGCAGGTTTCTCTAGAGTTACAATGGGGACCTCAGGAACCCACTCATGTGGGCTCAGGAAAGGCCAGTCTCCATGCGAGTTCGGAGGTCCCTATTGGGATTCCTCTCCAGTCGGTGCCGGGTCCTAAGTCCTCGTCTGGAGCAGAGGCCAGATCCTGAGGTTTCCCCTCCAGTCATGACATGGATCTTGAGGTTCCTCTGGAGCCTCCACAGGGGAGTCAGGCCTCATCTCGAGAGGAGACATGCATGTCTGCTTTCCTCCCGAGTTGTAGCAGCAGTGTCAGGCTTCCCGTCGAGTTGACACAGGGATCTGTGGCTTTCCTTCGAGGTGCCACAGGGCTGTCACACGTGCCACTGTGGTGTGAGTCAATACTAGGGGTGACAGTCGAGGCAGTACAGCCAAATCTGGTTCATGTCGTGTGGACTGAGACATTTGCGGGACTTTTGGAATGGTGGCACCACCCCGGAGCTCCTCTTGACATTCCTGTTGAAAGCGCCTCCTCTTGAGATGCAACAGGAATGCCAGAAATCCTTTCCCGATGAAGCAGGGAATAGAATCCTCACCTCTAGTGGAGGAGGGGAAAGCGGGGCTCCTCTTGAGTTGTGGCCGGAACTTCGGTGTTCCTCTGGAGTGGAGACGGGAACTTCTTGAGTTGCAGCAAGGTGTGAAGGACCATTTTGAGGTTCAAGAGGGGAGGTGAGATTTCCCTAGAGACGTCTAAGCAGAAAAGTGCCTCATCTCGCCTGGAGGGCAGAACCTCCTGGTATTTCTCTAGTTGTGGCAGGTTCCTCTCAAGTTACGATGGGGAACTCAGGGACCCGCTCATGTGGCCTTAGGAAAGGCCAGACTCCATGCAATTTGCGAGGGGCCTCTTGTGACTCCTCTCTAGTCAGTGCTGCATCCTAAGTCCTCATCTGGAGCCGAGGCCGGAACGTTATATTTACTCTCCAGTGCTGACATGGTACTTGGGGTTTCTCTGGAGTCTCCACAGTAGTGTCAGGCTTCGCCTCTAGTGGAGACATGCACGTCCACATTCCTCCCGAGCTGTCACAGCAGTGTCAGGTTTCTGTCGAGTTGACACAGGGATCTGTTATTTGCCCTCGAAGCTTTCCCACAGGGCTGTCACACGTGCCACAATGGTGTGAGTGGATACTCGGGGTGACAGTCGTGGCAGTGCAGGGAAATCAGGTTCCTCTGGAGTGGACTGAGACATTTGAGGTCTTTTGGAATGGTGGCACGACCCCTGAAGTTCCACTCGACTTTCCTGTTGGGAGCGCCTTCTCTTGAAATGTGACGGGAAAGACGGGAATCCATTCCCGAAGAAGCAGGGAAAGGAACCCTCATCTCGAGCAGAGGAGAGGGAAACAGGGCTCCTCTTGAGTTGTGGTGGGACCCTCGGTGTTACTCTCGAGTGAAGACGGGTATGTCGGAAAACTCTTGAGTTGCTACAAGGGTGTGAATGACCCTTTCGAGGTTCAAGAGGGGAGGTGTGATTTCCCTCGAGATGCCTCAGCTTAAAAGGGCCTCATCTCGCCTGGAGGGGAAAACCTCCTGGTTTTTCTCGAGTTGTGGGTGGTTCCTCTCGAGTTATGATGGGGACCTCAGGGACCCGCTCATGTGGCCTCAGGAAAGACCAGTCTCCATTCGAGTTGTGAGGGGCTTCTCGGGATTCCCCACCAGTCAGTGCCGTGTCCTAAGTCTTCATCTTGAGCCGGGGCCTGAACCTGAGGCTAATTCTCCAGTGCTGACATGGATCTTGGCGTTCCTGTGGAGTCTCCGCAGGGGAGTCAGGCCTCGTCTTGAGGGTCCTAAGTCCTAGTCTGGAAGTCTTCGCCTTCCTCTACCATGCGACCTGAGGTTTCCTCTCCAGTGCTGACATGGATCTTGGGGTTCCTATGGAGTCTCCACAGGGAATTCAGGTGGCATCTCAAGTGGAGACATGCACATCTGCTTTCCTCCCAAGCTGTAGCAGCAGTGTCAGGCTTCCCGTCGAGTGGACACAGGGATCTGTGGCTTTCCATCAAGGCTTTCCCACAGGGCTGGAACACGTTCCACCGTGGTGTGAGTCGATACTCAGGGTGACAGTCGAGGCAGTGCAGGGAAATCAGATTCCTCTGGAGTGGACTGAGACATTTGGAGGTCTTTTGGAATGATAGCATGACCTCTGGAGTTCGTCTCAACTTTCCTGTTGAGAGTGCCTTCTCTTGAGATGCGAAGGGGATGGCGGGAAACCTTTCCCGAATAAACAGGGAATGGAACCCTCATCTTGAGCAGAGGAGGAGGAAATGGGGCTCCCCTTGAGTTGTGACGGGTCCCTTTGTGTTCCTCTCGAGTGGAGACGGGTATATCGGGGAACTTCTTGAGTTGCTGCAAGGGTGTGAGGGACCCTTTCAAGATTCAAGAGGGAACGTGTGATTTCCGTCGAGAAGCTGCAATTGAAAAGGGCCTCATATCGCCTGGAGGGGAAAACCTCCTGGTTTTTCTCAAGTTGCAGCTGGTTCCTATCGAGTTACACCAGGTTCCCCTCGAGTTACAATGGGAAGGTCAGGGACCTGCTTGTGTGGCCTCAGGAAAGGCCAGTCTCCATGTGAGTTGTGAGGGGCCTCTCAGGATTCCACTCCAGTCGGTGCCGGGTCCTAAGTCCTCGTCTGGAGCAGAGGTCAGAACCTGAGGTTTCCTCTCCAGTTATGACATGGATCTTGGTGTTCCTCTGGAGTCTCCACAGGGGAGTCAGGCCTCGTCTAGAGTGGAGACATGCACATCCATTTATCTCCCGAGCTCTAGCAGCAGTGTCAGGCTTCCCATCGATTTGACACAGGGATTTGAAGCTTTCCCTCGAGGCTTTCCCACACGGCTGTCACACGTGCCACCATGGTATGAGTAAATACTCGGGGTAACAGTCGAGGCAGTGCAGGGAAATCAGGTTCCTCTGGAGTGGACTGAGACATTTGGGGGTCTTTTGGAATGGTGGNCACCATGGTATGAGTAAATACTCGGGGTAACAGTCGAGGCAGTGCAGGGAAATCAGGTTCCTCTGGAGTGGACTGAGACATTTGGGGGTCTTTTGGAATGGTGGCATGACCCCTGGAATTCCTCTCGACTTTCCTGTTGAGAGCACCTCCTATTGAGATGCAAGGGGAAGCCCTTGATCCTTTCCGGACTAATCAGGGAAAGGAACCCTCATCTCGAGCATAGGAGGGGGAAACGGGGCTTCTCTTGAATTTCGCGGTACCCTGGAAGTTCCTCTCCAGTGGAGACTGGTATTTTGGGGAACCTTTTGAGTTGCAGGAAGGGTGTGAAAGACCCTTTCGAGGTTCATGAGGGAAGGTGTGATTTCCCTCGAGACACCGCACTGGAAAAGGGCCTAATCTCGCCTGGATGGGAGAACCTCCTGGTTTTTCTCGAGTCGTGGTAGGTTCATCTCGAGTTATGACAGGGGCCTCAGGGACCTGCTCGTGTGGCCTCAGGAAAGGCCATTCTCCCTGCGAGTTGTGAGGGGCCTCTCAGGATTCCTGTCCAGTCGGTGCCAGGTCCTAAGTCTCCGTCTAGAGCCGAGGTCGAAACCTGAGGTTTCCACTCCGGTGCTGAAAAGGATCTTAGGGTCCCTCTGGAATCGCCACAGAGGAGTCAGGACTCGTCTCGTGTGGAGACATGCACGTGTGCTTTCCTCCCGAGCTTTAGCAGCAGTTTCAGGTTTCTCGTCGAGTTGACCAGGGATCTGTGGCTTTCCCTCGAGACTTTCCCACAGGGCTGTCACACATCCCAACGTGGTGTGAGTCGATACTCGGGGTGACAGTCAAGGCAGTACAGGGAAATCAGTTTCCTATGGTGTGGACTGAGATATTTCGGGGTCTTTTCAAATGGTGGCACAATCCCTGGAGTTCCTCTCGACTTTCCCATAGACAGTGCCTCCTCTTGAAATGTGACAGAATGCCGTGAATCCTTTACCGACGAAGCAGGGAAAGGAACCTTCCTCTCGAGTGGAGGAGGGGGAAACAGGTCTCTTCTTGAGTTTGTCAGGACGCTCGGTGTTCCTCACGAGTGGAGAAGGGTATGTCGGGGAGCTTATTGAGTTGCAGCAAGGGTGTGAAGGACACTTTCGAGGTTTAAGCGGGAAGGTGTGATTTCCCTAGAGATATCACAGTGGAAAAGGGCCTCATCTAGCCTGGAGGGGAGAACCTCCTGGTTTTTCTCGAGTTCTGGCAGGTTCCTCTAGAGTTATGACGGGGACCTCAGGGACCCACTTGTGTGGCCTCAGGAAAGGCCAGTCTCCATGGGAGTTGCGAAGGGCCTCTCAGGATTGCTCTCCAGTCAGTGCCAGGTCCTAAGTCCTTGTCTGAAGCAGAGGCTGGAATCTGAGTTTTCCTCTCCAGTGCTGACATGGATCTTTGGGTTCCTCTGAGGTTTCCACAGTGGAGTCAGGCCTCATCTCGAGTGAAGACATGCACGTCCGCATTGCTCCTGAGCTGTAGCAGCAATGTGAGGCTTCCGTTGAGTGGACACAGGGATCTGTGGCTTTCCTTTGAGGCTTTCCCACAGGACTGTCACACGTGACACTGTGGAGTGAGGCGATACTCAGGGCAACAGTCGAGGCAGTGTAGGGAAATCAGGTTCATCTGGAGTGGACTGAGACATTTGGGGGTCTTTTGGAAAGGTGGCACAAACTGCAGTTCCTCTCGAATTTCCTGTTGAGAGCGCCTCCTCTTTATATGCAACAGGAACACTGGGAATCCTTTCCCGATGAATCAGGGAAAGAAACCCTCACCTCGAGCAGAGGAGGGGGAAATTGGGCTCCTCTTGAGTTGTGGAGGGATCGTCAATGTTCCTCTCGGATGGAGAAGGGTATATCAGGGAACTTCTTGAGTTGCAGCAAGGGTGTGAATGAACCTTTCGAGGATCAAGAGAGAAGGTTTGATTTCCCTCGACAAGCAGCAGCAGAAAAGGGCCTCATCTCGCCTGTAGGAGAGAACCTCCTGGTTTTTCTCAAGTTGCGGCCGGTTCCTCGTGAGTTAATACAGGGACCTCAGGGAACCGCCCTTGTGGCCCCAGGAAGGCCGGTCTCCATGCGAGTTGTGACGGGTCTCTCGGGATTCCTCTAGAGTCAGTTCTGGGTATGAAGTCCTCATAAGGATCAGGGGATGGAACCTGAGGTTTCCTCTCCAGTGATGACTTGGACTTTGGAGTTCCTCTGGAGTATCCACAGGGGATTCAGCCTGCGTCTTGAGGGGGACATGCACGTCGGCTTTCCTCCCAAGCTGTAGGAGCAGTGTCAGTCTTCCTGTCGAGTTGACACACGGATTTGTGTCTTTCCCTCGAGGTTTTCTCACAGTGCTGTCACACGTGCCACTGTGGTGTGAGTAGATACTCTGGGTGACAGTCGAGGCAGTGCAGGGAAATTAGGTTCCTCTAGAGTGGACTGAGACAACTGGTGGTATTTTGGAATGGTGGCACGATCTCTGGAGTTCCTCTCAACTTTCCTGTTGAGATCCCCTCCTCTTCAGATGCAACGGGAACACCGGCAATCCTTTCCCGACGAAGCAGGGAATGAAACCTTCATTTCAAGCGGAAGAGGGAGAAACGGGGCTCCTCTTGAGTTGTGGTGGGACCCTCGGTGTTCCTCTTGAGTGGAGACAGGTATGTCCAGGAACTACTTGAGTTGCAGCAACGGTGTGAAGGACACATGCGAGGTTCAAGAGGGAAGGTGTGATTTCCACGAGACGCTGCAGTGGAAAAGGGCCTCATCTCGCCTGGAGGGGTGACCCACCTGGTTTTTCTCGAATTGCCACAGGTTCCACTCGATTTAGGATGGGGACCTCAGGGAATCACTCGTGTGGCCTCTGGAAAGGCCAGTCTCCATTCGAGTTGCGAGGGGCGTCTCGGGATTCCTCTCCAGTCGGTGCCAGGTATGAAGTCCTTGTCTGGAGACGAGGCTGGAATCTGAGGTTTCCTCTTCAGTGCTGACATGGATCTTGGGATTCCTCTGGAGTTTCCACAGGGGAGTCAGGCCTCGTCTCAAGTGGGTACATGCACGCCCACTTTCCTCCTGTGCTGTAGCAGCAGTGTCAGGCTTCCTGTCTAGTTGACACACGGATCTGTTGCTTTCCCTCGAGGCTTTCCCACAGGGCTGTCGCATATGCCACCGTGGTGTGAGTCGATACTCGGGGTGACAATCGAGGTAGTGTAGGGAAATCAGGTTCATCTGGAGTGGACTGAGCATTTTGGGGGTCTTTTGGAATGGTGGCATGACCCCTGGAGTTCCTCTTGACTTTCCTATTGAGAGCGGCTCTGCTTGAGATGTGACAGGAACACCGGGAATCCTTTCCCGATGAAGCAGGGAAAGGAACCCTCATCTCGAGTGGAAGAGGGGGAAAAGGGGCTCCTCCTTAGTTTGGTGGGACCCTCAGTGTTGTGTCAATTGCAGACGTGTATGTCAGGGAACTTCTTGAGTTGCAGCAAGGGTGTGAAGGACCCTTTCGAGGTTCAAGAGGGAAGGTGTGATTTCCCTCGTGACACCACAGCAGAAAAGGGCGTCATCTCGCCTGGAGGGGCGAACCTTCTGGTTTTTCTCTAGCTGTGGCAAGTTCCTCTTATGTTATGACGGGGACCTCAGCAACCCGCTCGTGTGGTCTCAGGAAAGGCCAGTCTCCATGCAAGTTATGAGCGGCCTCTTGGGATTTCTCTCCAGTCAGTGCTGAGTCCTAAGCTCTCATCTGGAGCTGAGGCTGGAACCTAAGATTTCCTCTCCATTGCTGAAATGGATCTTGGGGTTTCTCTGGAGTCTCCAAAGTGGAGTCAGGCCTCGCCTCGACTGGAGACATGCACGTCTGCTTTCCTCCCGAGCTGTAGCAGCATTGTGAGGCTTCCGGTCATGTTGACACAGGGATCTGTGTCTTTATCTTGAGTCTTTCCTACAGGGCTGTCACACATCTCACCATGGTGTGAGTCGATCCTCAGTGTGACAGTAGAGGCAGTGCAGGAAAATCAGGTTCCTCTGGAGTGGACTGAGACATTCGGTGGCTCTTTTGGAATGGTTACAGGACCCCTGGAGCTCCTCTCGGCTTTCCTGTTGGGAGCACCTCCTCTTGAGATGCGACGGGAACACTGGGAATCCTTTCCTGAAGCACAGAAGGAAACCTCACCTCAAGCAGAGGAGGGGGAAATGGGACTCCTCTTGGGTTGTAGCGGTTCTCTCGGTGTTCTTCTCGAGTGGAGCCGGGTAGGTCGGGGAACTTCTTGAGTTGCAGCAAGGGTGTGAAGGACCCTTTCGAGGTTCAAGAGGGAAGGTGTGATTTCCCTCGTGACACCACAGCAGAAAAGGGCGTCATCTCGCCTGGAGGGGCGAACCTTCTGGTTTTTCTCTAGCTGTGGCAAGTTCCTCTTATGTTATGACGGGGACCTCAGCAACCCGCTCGTGTGGTCTCAGGAAAGGCCAGTCTCCATGCAAGTTATGAGCGGCCTCTTGGGATTTCTCTCCAGTCAGTGCTGAGTCCTAAGCTCTCATCTGGAGCTGAGGCTGGAACCTAAGATTTCCTCTCCATTGCTGAAATGGATCTTGGGGTTTCTCTGGAGTCTCCAAAGTGGAGTCAGGCCTCGCCTCGACTGGAGACATGCACGTCTGCTTTCCTCCCGAGCTGTAGCAGCATTGTGAGGCTTCCGGTCATGTTGACACAGGGATCTGTGTCTTTATCTTGAGTCTTTCCTACAGGGCTGTCACACATCTCACCATGGTGTGAGTCGATCCTCAGTGTGACAGTAGAGGCAGTGCAGGAAAATCAGGTTCCTCTGGAGTGGACTGAGACATTCGGTGGCTCTTTTGGAATGGTTACAGGACCCCTGGAGCTCCTCTCGGCTTTCCTGTTGGGAGCACCTCCTCTTGAGATGCGACGGGAACACTNGTGGACTGAGACATTCGGTGGCTCTTTTGGAATGGTTACAGGACCCCTGGAGCTCCTCTCGGCTTTCCTGTTGGGAGCACCTCCTCTTGAGATGCGACGGGAACACTGGGAATCCTTTCCTGAAGCACAGAAGGAAACCTCACCTCAAGCAGAGGAGGGGGAAATGGGACTCCTCTTGGGTTGTAGCGGTTCTCTCGGTGTTCTTCTCGAGTGGAGCCGGGTAGGTCGGGGAACTTCTTGAGTTGCAGCAAGGGTGTGAAGGACCCTTTAGAGGTTCAAGAGCGAAGTTGTGATTTCCCTCAAGACACCACAGCGGGAACGGGCCTCATCTTGCCTAGAGGGGAGAACCTCCTGAATTTTCTAGAGTTGAGGCAGAGTAATCTTGAGTTATGATGGGGATCTCAGGGACACTCTCGTGTGACCTCAGGAAAGTCAAGTCTGCATGCGAGTTGTGATGAGCCTCTCGGGGTTCCTCTCCAGTTGGTGCCAGGTCCTAAGTCCTCGTCTGGAGATGAGCCCAGAAACTGAGGTTTTCTCTCCAGTGCTGACATGGATCTTGGAGTTCCTCTGGAGTCTCCAGAGGGGAGTCAGGCCTTGTCTCGGGTGGAGACATGCATGTCCGCTCTCCTCCCGAGCAGTAGCAGCAGTGCCAGGCTTCCCGTGGAGTTGATAGAGGAATCTGTGGCTTTCCCTCGAGGGTTTTCCACAGGGCTGTCACACGTGCCACAGCTGTGTGAGTCGATACTCAGGGTGACAGTCAAGGCAGTGCAGGGATATCAGTTTCCTCTGGGGTAGACTGAGACTTTGGGAGGTCTTTTGGAATGGTGGCACGACCCCTGGTGTTCCTCTCGACTTTCCTGTTGAAAGCGCCTCCTCTTGGGATGCGACGGGAATGCCGGGAATCCTTTCCTGAAGAAGTAATGATAAGAACCCTCATTTCGAGTGGAGGAGGGGGAAATGGGGCTCTTCTTGAGTTGTGGCGGGACCCTCGGTGTTCCTCTCGAGTGGAGACATGTATGTCGGCGAATTTCTTGATTTGCAGCAAGGATGTGAAGGGCCCTTTTGAGGTTCAACAGGGAAGGTTTGATTTCCCTCAAGACGCTGGAGTGGAAAAGGGCCTCATCACCTTGGAGGGGAGAACCTCCTGGTTTTTATCGAGATGCTGCAGGTTCCTCTCGAGTTACGAAGGGGACCTCAGGAACCTGCTCATGTGGCCTCAGGAAAGGCCAGTCTCCATGCGAGTTGAAAGGGGCCTCTCTGGATTCTTCTCCAGTCGATGCTGGGTCCTAAGTCCTCATCTGTAGCCGAGGCTGGAAGCTGAGCTTTCCTCTCCAGTGCTGACTTGTATCTTGGGGTGCCTCTGGAGTCTCCACAGGGGAGTCAAGCCTCATCTCCAGTGGAGACATTCATGTCCTCTTTCCNCGAGTTGAAAGGGGCCTCTCTGGATTCTTCTCCAGTCGATGCTGGGTCCTAAGTCCTCATCTGTAGCCGAGGCTGGAAGCTGAGCTTTCCTCTCCAGTGCTGACTTGTATCTTGGGGTGCCTCTGGAGTCTCCACAGGGGAGTCAAGCCTCATCTCCAGTGGAGACATTCATGTCCTCTTTCCTCCCGAGCTGTAGCAGCAGTGTCAGGTTTCCCATCGAGTTGACACAGGAATCTGTGTTTTTCCCTCGAGGCTTTCCCACAGGGCTGTCACAGGTGCCACTGTGGTGTGAGTTGATACTCAGGGTGACAGTCGAGGCAGTGTAGGAAAATTAAGTTCCTCTGTAGTGGACTGAGATATTTGGGGATTTTTTGGAATGGTGACACAAACCCTGGAGTTCCTCTCGACTTTCCTGTTGAGAGCACCTCCTCTTGAGATGTGATGGGAACACTGTTTATCCTTTTGCGATGAATCAGGGAAAGGAACCCTCATCTCAAGTGGAGGAGGGGAAAACGGGGCTCCTCTTGAGTTGTGGAGGGACCCTCGGTGTTCCTCTCAATTGGAGAAGGGTATGTCAGGGAATTTCCTGAGTTGCTGCAAGGGTGTGAAGGACCCTTTCGAGGTTCAAGATGGAAGGTGTTATTTCCCTCGAGAAGCTGCAGCAGAAAAGGGCCTCACCTCGCCTGGAGGGGAGAACCTCCTTGTGTTTTTCGAGTTGTGGTAGATTCCTCTTGAGTTACGACGGGGATCTCAGGGACCCATTTGTGTGGCCTCAGGAAAGGCCAGTCTCCATGCGAGTTGCGGCGAGCCTCTCAGGATTCCTCTCCAGTCGGTGCCGGGTCCTAAGTCCTCATCTGGAGCCGAGGCCGGAAACTCAGGTTTCCTCTCTAGAGCTGACATGGATCTTGGGGTTCCTCTGGAGTCTTCACAGGGGAATTAGGCCTCGTCTTGAGTGGAAACATGCACGTCTGCTTTCCTCCCATGCTGTAGCAGCAGTGTCAGGCTTCCCATCTTGTTGACACAGGGATCTATGGCTTTCCCTCGAGGCTTTCCCACAGGGCTGTCACACGTGCCAACGTGGTGTGAGTGAATACTCGGGGTGACAGTCGAGGCAGTTCATGGAAATCAGGTTCCTATGGAGTGGACTGAGACATTTGGGGATCTTTTGGAATGGTGGCAAGACACCTGGAGTTCCTCTCAACTTTCCTGTTAAAAGTGCCTCCGCTTGAGATGTGATGGGAACCCGGGAATAATATCCCAAAGAACCAGGGAAAGGAACCTTCATCTCGAGTGGAGGAGGGGCATATGAGAATCATCTTGAGTTTGTCGGAACCCTCGCTGTTCCTCTCGAGTGGAGACGGTTATGTCGGGGAACTCCTTGAGTTGCAGCAAGTGTGTGAAGGACCCATCCGAGGTTCAAGAGGGAAGGTGTGATTTCCCTCGAGACGCTGGATTGGAAAAGGGCCTCATCAGCTTGGAAGGGAGAAGCTCCTGGTTTTTATCAAGATGTGGCAAGTTCCTCTCAAGTTACAATGGGGACCTCAGGGACCCACTCATGTGGCCTCAGGAAAGGCCAGTCTCCATGCGAGTTGTGAGGGGCCACTCTGGCTTCCTCTCCAGTCAGTGCTGGGTCCTAAGTCCTCATCTGGAGCCGAGGCCAGAAGCTGAGCTTTCCTCTCCAGTGCTGACATGCATCTTGGGGTACCTCTGGAGTCTCCAAAGGGGATTCAGGCCTCATCTCGAGTGGAGACATTCATGTCCACTTTCCTCCCGAGCTGTAGCAGCAGTGTCAGGTTTCCCGTCGAGTTGACACAGGGATCTGTGGCTTTCCCTTGAGGGTTTCCCACAGGGCTGTCTCACGTGCCACCATGGTGTGAGTGAATACTTGTGGTGACAGTCGAGGAAGTCCATGGAAATCAGGTTCCTCTGGAGTGGACTGAGACATTTGGGGATCTTTTGGAATGGTGGCATGACCCCTGGAGTTCCTCTCGACTTTCCTGTTGAGAGCACTTCCTCTTGAAAGGCAACGGGANGGAGTGGACTGAGACATTTGGGGATCTTTTGGAATGGTGGCATGACCCCTGGAGTTCCTCTCGACTTTCCTGTTGAGAGCACTTCCTCTTGAAAGGCAACGGGAACACTGGGAATCCTTTCCTGATGAAGCAGGTAAAGGGACCTTCATCTCGAGTGGAGGAGGGGGAAAAAAGGCTTCTCTGGAGTTGTGGCGTGACCCTCGTGTTCGTCAGGAGTGGAGTGGGGTATGTCGGGGAACTTCTTGATTTTCTGCAAGGGTATGAAGGACCCTTTCTGGGTTCAAGAGGGAATGTGTGATTTCCCTCATGATGCCACAGTGGAAAAGGGCCTCATCTCGCCTGGAGGGGAGAACCTCCTGGTTTTTCTCGAGTTGCAGCAGTTTCCTCTCATGTTACGAGGAGGACCTCAGGGACCCGCTCGTGTGGCCTCAGGAAAGGCCAGTCTCCACGTGATTTGCGAGGGGCCTCTCGGGATTCCTCTCCACTCTGTGCCGGGTCCTAAGTCCTCATCTGGAGCCGAGGCTGGAACCTGAGGTTTCCTCTACAGTGCTTATATGGTACTTGGCGTTCCCCTGGAGTCTCCACAGGGGAGTCAGGTCTCGTCTTGAGTGGAGATATGCAAGTCCACTTTCCTCTCGAGCTGTAGCAGCAGTGTCAGGCTTCCCATCGAGTTGACACAGAGATCTGTGGCTTTCCCTCGAGGCTTTCCCACAGGGCTGTCACACGTGCCACCGTGGTGTCAGTCGATATTCGGGGGGACAGTCGAGGCAGTGTAGGAAAACCAGGTTCCTCTGGAGTGGACTGAGATATTTTTTTGGGTTTTTGGAATGGTGGCAAGACACCTGGAGTTCCTCTCGAATTTCCTGTTAAGAGCGCCTCCTCTTGAGATGTGATGGGAACCCTGGAATCCTATCCCGAAGAACCAGGGAAAGGAACCTTCATCTCGAGTAGAGGAGGGGCATACGGGGATCCTCTTGAGTTTCCTGGAACCCTCGGTGTTCCTCTCGAGTGGAGACGGTTATATCGGGGAACTTCTTGAGTTGCAGCAAGGGTGCGAAGGACCCTATCGAGGTTCAAGAGAGAAGGTGTGATTTCTCTTGAGACGCTGGAGTGGAAAAGGGCCTCATCAGCTTGGAGTGGAGAACCTCCTGGTTTTTATCGAAATGTGGCAGGTTCCTCTCGAGTTACGATGGGGACCTCAGGGACCCACTCATGTAGCCTCAGGAAAGGCCAGTCTCCATGCGAGTTGCGAGGGGCCTCTCGGGATTCCTCTCAGGTTGGTGCTGGGTCCTAAGTCCTCATCTGGAGCTGAGGCCAGAAGCTGAGCTTTCCTCTCCAGTGCTGACATGCATCTTGAGGTACATCTGTAGTCTCCAGAGCGGATTCAGGCCTCATCTTGAGTGGAGATATTCATGTTCGCTTTCCTCCCGAGCTGTAGCTGCAGTGTTAGGCTTCCCATCTAGTTGACACAGGGATCTCTGGCTTTCCCTCAAGGCTTTCCCACAGGGCTGTCACACGTGCCACCGTGGTGTGAGTCAATACTCAGGGTGACAATCGAGGAAGTCCAGGGAAATCAGGTTCCTATGGAGTGGACTGAGTCATTTGGGGGTCTTTTGGAATGGTGGCAGGACCCCTGGAGTTCCTCTCGACTTTCCTGTTGAGAGCACCTCCTCTTGCAAGGTGACAGGAACGCCGAGAATCGTTTCCCGATGAAGCAGGTAAAGGAAACCTCATCTCGAGTGGAGGAGGGGTAAACGGGGCTCCTCCTGAGTTGTGGCGGGACCCTCGTGTTCCTCAGGTGTGGAGAGGGGTATGTTGGGGAATTTCTTGATTTTCTGCAAGGGTGTGAAAGACCCTTTCAAGGTTCAACTGGGAATGTATGATTTCCCTCATGACTCCGCAGTGGAAAATGGTCTCATCTCGCCTGGAGGGGAAAAGCTCCTGGTTTTTCTCGAGTTGCGGCAGTTTCCTCTCATGTTACGAGGAGGACCTCAGGGACCAGCTCGTGTGGCCTCAGGAAAGGCCAGTCTCCATGCGATTTGCGAGTGGCCTCTCGGGATTCCTCTCCACTCTGTGCGGGGTCCTAAGTCCTCGTCTGGAGCCGAGGCCGGAACCGGAGGTTTCCTCTACAGTGCTTACATGGTACTTGGTGTTCCGCTGGAGTCTCCACAGGGGAGTCAGGCCTCGTCTTGAGTAGAGGCATGCACGTCCACTTTCCTCCCGAGCTGTAGCAGCAGTGTCAGGCTTCCCGTCGAGTTGACACAGAGATCTATGGCTTTCCCTCGAGGCTTTCCCACATGGCTGTCACACGTGCCACCATGGTGTGAGTCGATATTTAGGGTGAAAGTCGAGGCAGTGTAGGAAAATCGGGTTCCTCTGGAGTGGACTGAGATATTTGGGGATCTTTTGAAATGGTGGCATGAACCCTGGAGTTCCTCTCGACTTTCCTGTTGAGAGTGCCTCCTCTTGAGATGCGATGGGAACGCCGTGTATCCTTTCATGACGAATCAGGGAAAGGAGCCCTCATCTCAAGTGGAGGAGGGGAAATGGGGCTCCTCTTGAGTTGTCTAGGGACCGTCGGTGTTCCTCTCGAGTGGAGAAGGGTATGTCAGGGGATTTCATGAGTTGCTGCTAGGGTGTGAAGGACTCTTTCAAGTTTCAAGAGGGAAGGTGTTATTTCCCTCGAGAACCCGCAGCAGAAAAGGGCCTCACCTCTCCTGGAGTGGAGAACCTCCTTGTTTTTGTCGAGTTGTGGTAGATTCCTCTCGAGTTACAATGGGGACCTCAGGGACCCGCTCGTGTGGCCTCAGGAAAGGCAAGTCTCCATGCGAGTTATGATGAGCCTCTCTGGATTCCTCTTCAGTCAGTGCTGTGCCCTAAGTCCTCATCTGGAGCCGAGGCCGGAAGCTGATCTTTCCTCTCCAGTGCTGACATGCATCTTGGGGTACCTCTGGAGTCTCCACATGGGATTCAGGCCTCATCTCGAGTGGAGACATTCATGTACGCTTTCCTCCCGAGCTGTAGCTGCAGTGTCAGGCTTCCTGTCTAGTTGACACAAGGATCTGTGTCTTTAGCTTGAGGGTTTCCCACAGGGCTGTCACACGTGCCACCATGGTGTAAGTCGATACTCGTGGTGACAGTTGAGGCAGTGTAGGAAAATTAAGTTCCTCTGGAGTGGACTGAGATATCTGGGGGTCTTCTGGAATGGTGGCACAAACCCTGGAGTTCCTCTCGGCTTTCCTGTTGAGAGCGCCTCCTCTTGAGATGCGATGGGAATGCCATGTATCCTTTTGCAATGAATCAGGGAAAGGAACTCTCATCTCAAGCGGAGGAGGGGGAAACGGGGCTCCTCTTGAGTTGTGGAGGGACCCTGGGTGTTACTCTCGAGTGGAGAAGGGTATGTCAGGGAATTTCGTGAGTTGCTGCAAGGGTATGAACGACCCTTTCGAGGTTCAAGAGGGAAGGTGTTATTTCCCTCAAGAAGCCACAGCGAAAAAGGGCCTCAACTCGCCTGGAGTGGAGAACCTCCTTGTTTTTCTCGAGTTGTGGTAGATTCCTCTTGTGTTCTGACGGGGACCTCAGGAACCCGCTCGTGTGGCCTCAGAAAAGGCCAGTCTCCATGCGAGTTGCAGTGAGCCTCTCGGGATTCCTCTCCAGTCGGTGCCGGGTCCTAAGTCCTCGTCTGGAGCTGAGGCCGGAAACTCAGGTTTCCTCCCTAGAGCTAACATGGATCTTGGGGTTCCTCTGGAGTCTCCACAGGTGAGTCAGACCTCGTCTCGAGTGGAGACATGCACATCTGCTTTCCTCCCGTGCTGTAGCAGCAGTGTCAGGCTTCCCGTTGTGTTGACACAGGGATCTGTGGCTTTCCCTCGAGGCTTTCCCACAGGGCTGTCACACGTGCCAACATGGTGTGAGTGAATACTCGGGCTGACAGTCAAGGCAGTTCATGGAAATCAGTTTCCTCGGGAGTGGAATGAGACATTTGGGGGTCTTTTGGAATGGTGGTAAGACACCTGGAGTTCCTCTCAAACTTCCTGTTGAGAGCGCCTCCTCTTGAGATGTGACGGGAACACCGGGAATCCTATCCCGAAGAACCAGGGCAAGGAATCCTCATCTTGAGCGAATGAGGCCCATACGGGGATCCTCTTGAGTTTGTCAGAACCCTCGGTGTTCCTCTTGGGTGGAGACGGGTATGTCGGGGAACTTCTTGAGTTGCAGCAAGTGTGTGAAGGACCCATCCGAGGTTCAAGAGGGAAGGTGTGATTTCTTCGTGATGCTGGAGTGGAAACGGGCCTCATCTCGCCTCGAGGGGAGAACCTCCTGCTTTTTCTTGACTTGCAGCAGGTTCCTCTCAAGTTACGACGGGGACCTCACGGACCCACTAATGTGGCCTCAGGAAAGGCCAGTCTCCATGCGAGTTGTGAGGGGCCTCTCGGGATTCCTCTCCAATCGGTGCTGGGTCCTAAGTCCTCATCTGGAGCCGAGGCCAGAAGCTGATCGTTCCTCTCCAGAGCTGACATGCATCTTGGGTTTCCTCTGGAGTCTCCACAGGGGAGTCAGGCCTCATCTCGAGTGGAGACATTCATGTCCGCTTTCCTCCCAAGCTGTAGCAGCAGTGTCAGGCTTCCTGTCTAGTTGACACAGGGATCTGTGGCTTTCCTTCGAGGTTTTCCCACAGGCCTGTCACACGTGCCACTGTGTTGTGAGTCAATACTTGGGGTGACAATCAAGGAAGTCCAGGGAAATCAGGTTCCTATGGAGTGGAATGAGACATTTGGGGGTCTTTTGGAATGGTGGCAGGACCCCTGGAGTTCCTCTCGACTTTCCTGCTGAGAGCACCTTCTCTTGAAAGGCAACGGGAATGCCGGGAATCCTTTCCCAATGAAGCAGGTAAAGGAACACTCATCTCGAGTGAAGGAGGTGGAAACGGGGCTCCTCTTGAGTTGTGGTGGGACCCTCGTGTTCCTCAGGTGTGGAGAGGGGTATCTCGGGGAACTTGATTTTCTGCAAGGGTGTGAAAGACCCTTTCTAGGTTCAAGTGGGAATGTGTGATTTCCCTCGAGACTCCGCAGTGGAAAAGGACCTCATCTCGCCTGGAGGGGAGATCCTCCTGGTTTTTCACGAGTTGTGGCAGTTTCCTCTCATGTTATGAGGAGGACCTCAGGGACCCGCTCATGTGGCCTCAGGAAAGGCCAGTCTCCATGCGATTTGCGAGAGGCCTCTCGGGATTCCTCTCCACTCTGTGCCAGGTCCTAATTCCTCGTCTGGAGCTGAGGCCTGAACCTGAGGTTTCCTCTACAGTGCTTACATGGTACTTGGTGTTCCACTGGAGTCTCCACAGGGGAGTCAGGCCTTGTCTCGAGTGGAGACATGCACGTCCACTTTCCTCCCGAGCTGTAACAGCAGTGTCAGGTTTCCCATCAAGTTGACACAGAGATCTGTGGCTTTCCCTCGAGGCTTTCCCACAGGGCTGTCACACGTGCCACGATGGAGTGAGTCGATACTCGGGATGACAGTCGAGGCAGTGTAGGAAAATCAGGTTCCTCTGGAGTGGACTGAGATATTTGGGGGTCTTTTGAAATGGTGGCATGAACCCTGGAGTTCTTATCGACTTTCCTGTTGAGAGCACCTCCTCTTGAGATGGGATGGGAACGCAGTGTATCCTTTCACGATGAATCAGGGAAAGGAACTCTCATCTCAAGTGGAGGAGGGGGAAATGGGGCTCCTCTTAAGTTGTGGAGGGACCCTCTGTTTTCCTCTTGAGTGGAGGAGGGTATGTCGGGGAACTCGTTGAGTTGCTGCAAGGGTGTGAAGGACCCTTTTGAGGTTCAAGAGGGAAGGTGTTATTTCCCTCGAGACAGTGCAGTGGAAAAGGGCCTCATCTCACCTGGAGGTGAGAACCTCCTTGTTTTTTTTTGAGTTGCGGTAGATTCCTCTCGAGTAATGACAGTGACCTCAGGGACCCGCTTGTGTGGCCTCAGGAAAGGCCAGTCTCCATGTGAGTGGCGAGGAGCCTCTCGGGATTCCTCTCCAGTCGATGCTGGGTCCTAATTCCTCATCTGGAGCCGAGGCCAGACCCGGAGGTTTCCTCTCCAGTGCTGGCATGGATCTTGGGGTTCCTCTGGAGTCTCCACAGGGGAGTCAGGCCTCTTCTTGAGTGAAGACATGCATGTCCTCTTGCCTCCCGAGCTATAGAAGCAGTGTGAGGGTTCCCATCCAGTTGACACAGGAATCTGTGTCTTTCCCTTGAGGCTTTACCACAGGGTTGTTACACTTGCCATCGTGGTGTGAGTCGATACTCGGGGTGACAGTGCAGGGAAATCAGGTTCATCTGAAGTGGACTGAGACATTTGAGGGTCTTTTGGAATGGTGGCATGACCCCTGGAGTTCCTCTCGACTATCCTGTTGAGAGCGCCTCTTCTTGAGATGCGACAGGAACACCGGGAATCCTTCCAAGATGAAGCAGGGAAAGGATCACTTATCTCGAGCAGAAGAGGGGGAAACAGGGCTTCTGTTGAGTTGTGGCAGGACCCTCGGGGAACCTCTCGAGTAGAGACTGGTAGGTCAGGAAACTTCTTGAGTTGCTGCAAGGGTGTGAAGACCCTTTCAAGGTTCAAGAGGGAAGCTGTGTTTTCTCTTGAGACACCATAGCAGAAAAGGGCCTCATCTTGCCTGGAGGGGAGAACCTCCTGGTTTTTCTCCAGTTGTGCCAGGTTCCTCTCGTGTTATGATGGGGACCTCAGGGACCCACTTGTATGGTCTCAGGAAAGGCCAGTCTCCATGCGAGTTGTGAGGGGCCTCTTGGGATTCCTCTCCAGTCGGTGCCAGTTCCTAAGTCCTCGTCTAGAGTGGAAGCCAGATCTTGAGGTTTCCTCTTCAGTCTGACATGGATCTTTGGATTCCTCTGGAGTCTCCACAGGTGAGTCAGGCCTCATCTCGAATGGAGACATGCACGTTCGCTTTCCTCCCATGCTGTAGCAGCAGTTTCAGGCTTCCCGTAGAGTTGACACACGGATCTGTGGCTTTCCCTCGAGGCTTACCCACAGGGCTGTCACACATGCCACTGTGGTGTGAGGCGATACTCGGGGTGACAGTCGAGGCAGTGCAGGGAAATCAGGTTCCTCTGTAGTGGACTGAGACGTTTTCGGGTCTTTTGGAATGGTGGCACAACCCCGTGTTTCTCTCGTCTTTCCTATTAAGAGTGCATCCTCTTGAGATGCGATGGGAACATTGGTAATCCTTTCCCGATGAATTATGGTAAAGAATCCTAATCTCGAGCGAAGGAGGTGGAAACGGGGCTTCTCTTGAGTTGTGGCAGGACCCTCGGTGTTCCTCTTGAGTGAAGACAGGTATGTTGGGGAACTTCTTTAGTTTCTGGAAGTGTGTGAAGGACCCTTTTGCGTTTCATGAGGGAAAGTGTGATTTCCCTTAAGATGCCACAGTGGATAATGGCCTCATCTCGCCTGGAGGGGAGAACCTCCTGGTTTCTATCGAGTTGTGGCAGGTTCCTCTTGAGTTACGACGGTGACCTCAGGGACCCGCTTGTGTAGCCTCAGAAAGGCCAGTCTCCATGTGAGTTGCGAGGGGCCTCTCGGGATTCCTATCCAGTTTATGCCAGGTCCTAAGTCCTCGTCTGGAGCTGAGGCCAGAACCTGAGGATTCCTCTCAAGTGCTGACATGGAACTTGGGGTTCCTCTGGAGTCTCCACAGGGGAGTCAGGTCTCGTCTCGAGTGGAGACATGTATGTGCGCTTTCCTCCCGAGCTGTGGCAGCAGTGTCAGGCTTCCAGTAGAGTTGACACAGGGATCTGTGGCTTTCACTCTAGCCTTACCCACAGGGCTGTCACACGTGCCACTGTGTTGTGTGTCGATACTCAGGGTGACAGCTGAAGCAGTGCAGGGAAATCAGGTTCATCTGGAGTGGATTGAGACATTAGGGGTTTTTTGGAATGGTGTCACGACCCCTGGAGTTCTTCTCGAATTTCCTGTGGAGAGTGCCTCCTCTTGAGATGCAACAGGGATGCCGGGAATCCTTTCCTGACGAAGCAGGGAAAGGAACCCTCATCTCCAGCGGAGAAGGGGGAAACGTGGCTACTCTTGAGTTTGGTGGGACCCTCGGTGTTCCATCTCGAGTGGAGACAGCATGTCAGGGAAATTCTTGAGTTGCTACAAAACTGTGAACGACCCTTTCGCGTTTCAAGATGGAAGGTGTGATTTCCCTCGAGACGCCACAGCGGAAAAGGCCCTCATCTCGCCTGGAGGGGAGAACATCCTCTTTTTTTCTCGAGTTGTGGCAGTTCCCTCTCAAGTTACGACTTGGACCTCAGGGACCTNCTCGAGACGCCACAGCGGAAAAGGCCCTCATCTCGCCTGGAGGGGAGAACATCCTCTTTTTTTCTCGAGTTGTGGCAGTTCCCTCTCAAGTTACGACTTGGACCTCAGGGACCTGCTTGTGTGGGCTCAGGTAAGAACAGTCTCCATGCTACTTGCGAAGGGTGTCTCAGGATTCCTCTCCAGTAGGAGCTGGGTCCTAAGTCCTCGTCTGTAGCCGAGGCCAGAACCTGTTTACTCTCCAGTGCTAACATGGATCTTGGGATTCCTCTGGAGTCTCCACAGGTGAGTCAGGCCTCGTCTTGAGCAGAGAGATGCACGTTTCCTCCGGAGCTGTGTCAGCAGTGACAGGCTTCCCATCGAGTTGACACAGGGATCTGTGGCTTTCCCTTGAGGCTTTCCCATATGGCTGTCACACGTGCCACCGTGGTGTGAGTTGATACTCGGGGTGACAGTCGAGGCAGTGCAGGAAATCAGGTTCATCTGGAGTGGACTGAGACATTTTTGGGTCTTTTGGAATTGTGGCATGACATCTGGCATTCCTCTCGACTATCCTGTGGAGAGTGCCTCCTCTTGAGATGCGACGGGAATGTCAGGAATCCATTCCCGATGAAGCAGGGAAAGGAACCCTCATCTCGAGTTGGGGAGGGGAAAATGAGGCTCTTTTTGAGCTGTGGCGGGACCCTCGGTGTTCCTCTCGAGTGGAGACGGGTATATTTGGAAACTTCTTGAGTTCCTGCAAGGCTGTGAAGGACCCTTTTGAGGTTCAAGAGGGAAGGTGTGATTTCCCTCGAGATGCCGCAGTGGAAAAGGGCCTCATCTCGCCTGGAGGGGAAAACCTCCTGGTTTTTCTACAGTTGCGGCAGGTTCCTCTCATGTTGCTATGGGTACATCAGGGACCCGCTCGTGTGGCCCCAGGAAAGGCCAGTCTCCATGCGAGTTGCGAGGGGCCTCTTGGGATTCCTCTCCAGTTGGTTCCGGGTCCTAAGTCCTGGTATGGAGCCGAGTCCGGAACCTGAGGTTTCCTATCCAGTGCTCACATGAATCTTGGGGTTCCTGTGGAGTCTCCACATGGGAGTCAGGACTCGTCTCGAGTGGAGACTTGCAAGTCTGCTTTCATCCTGAGCTTTAGCAGCAGGTCAGCCTTCCTGTCGAGTTGACACAGGGATCTGTGGCTTTGCCTTGAGGCTTGCCCACAGGTCTGACACATGTGCCACCGTGGTGTGAGTCGATACTCTGGGTGACAGTCGAGGTAGTGTAGAGAAATCAGGTTTCCCTGGAGTGGACTGAGATATTTGGGGGTCTTTTGGAATGGTGGCATGTCCCCTGGAGTTCCTCTCGACCTTCCTGTTGAGAGCACCTCCTCTTGAAATGCCATGGGAACGCCAGGAAACCTTTCCCAAAGAAACAGGGAAACGAAATCTCATTTTGAGTGGAGGACAGGGAAAGGCGGCTCCTCTTGAGTTTGGCAGGAGTCTCGGTGTTCCTCTCGAGTGGAGACGGGTATGCTGCGAAACTTCTTGACTTGCAGCAAGGGTGTGAATGACCCTTTCGAGGTTCAAGAGGAAAGGTGTGATTTCCCTCGAGTCGCAGCAGTGGAAAAGGGCTTCATCTAGCCTGGTGGGGAGAACCCACTTGATTTTCTCGAGTTGTGGCAGGTTCCTCTCGAGTTACGTTGGGGAACTCAGGAACCCGCTCGTGTGGCCTCAGGAAAGGCCAGTCTCCAGGCGAGTTGTGATGGGCCACTCGGGATTCTTCTCCAGTCAGAGCTGTGTCCTAAGTCCTAGTCTGGAACCGAGGCTGAAACCTGAGGTTTCCTCTCCAGTGCTGACATGGATCTTGGGGTTCCTATGGAGTCTCCACAGGGGAGTCTGGCCTCGTCTCAAGTGGAGACAAGCAGGTATGCTTTCCTCCCGAGCTGTAGCACCAGTGTCACACTTCCTGTCGAGTTGACACAGGGATCTGTGGCTTTCCCTCGAGGCTTTCCCACAGGGCTGTCACACGTGCCACCATGGTGTGAATCGATACTCTAGGTGACAGTCAAGGTAGTGTAGAGAAATCAGGTTTCCCTGGAGTGGACTGAGATATTTGGGGGTCTTTTGGAATGGTGGCATGACCTCTGGAGTTCCTCTCGACCTTCCTGTTGAGAGCACCTCCTCTTGAAATGCCATGGGAATGCCGGGAAACCTTTTCCAAAGAAACAGGGAAAAGAACTCTCATTTCGAGAGGAGGACGGGGAAATGCAGCTCCTCTTGAGTTTTGCAGGACTCTCGGTGTTCCTCTAGAGTGGAGACGGGTATGCCGTGAAACTACTTGACTTGCAGCAAGGGTGTGAAGGACCCTTTTGAGATTCAAGAGGAAAAGTGTGATTTCCCTCGAGTCGCAGTAGCAGAAAAGGGCTTCATCTAGCCTGGTGGGGAGAACCTGCTTGATTTTCTCGAGTTGCAGCAGGTTCCTCTCGAGTTACAACGAGTAACTCAGGTACCCGCTTGTGTGGCCTCAGGAAAAGCCAGTCTCCATGTGAGTTGAGAGGGGCCTCTTGGGATTCCTTTTCAGTCGGTGCCAGGTTCTAAGACCTTGTCTGGAGCCGAGGTATTAACATGAAGATTCCTCTCCAGTGCTAACATGGATCTTTTTGTATCCCTGGAGTCTCCACAGCAGTGTCAGGCCTCGTCTCGAGTGAAGACATGCACGTCCGCTTTCTTCCTCAGGTGTAGCAGCAGTGTCAGGCATTCCATCGAGTTGACACAGGGATCTATGACTTTCCCTTAAATCTTTCCCCCAGGGCTGTCACATGTGCTTCCATTGTGTGAGTCGACACTCAGGGTGACAGTTGAGGCAGTGCAGGGAAATGAGGTCCATCTGGAGTGGACTGAGATATTTAGGGGTCTTTTGGAATGGTGATATGACTCCTGGAGTTCCTCTCAACTTTCCTGTTGATAGAGGCTCCTCTTGAGGTTCGACGGGAACGTCTGGAATCCTTTCCCGATGAGGCAGGGAAATGAAGCCTCATCTCGAGAAGAGGAGGGGGAAACGGGGCTCCTCTTGAGATTGGCGAGTCCTTTGGTGTTCTCTCGAGTGGGGAAGGGTATGTCAGGGAGCTTCTTGAGTTCCAGCAAGGGAATGAAANTTTCCCGATGAGGCAGGGAAATGAAGCCTCATCTCGAGAAGAGGAGGGGGAAACGGGGCTCCTCTTGAGATTGGCGAGTCCTTTGGTGTTCTCTCGAGTGGGGAAGGGTATGTCAGGGAGCTTCTTGAGTTCCAGCAAGGGAATGAAAGTCCCTTTTGAGGTTCAGGAGGGAAGGTGTGTTTTCCCTTGAGACACCACAGTGGAAAAGAGCCTCATCTCGCCTGGAGGGGAGAACCTTCTGGTTTTTTGCGAGTTGCAGCAGATTACTCTCGAGTTACGATGGAGAACTCAGGGACCCCCTCGTGTGGCCTCAGGAAAGGCCAGTCTCCATGCGAGTTGTGAGGGGCCTCATGGGATTCCTCTCCAGTCAATGCTGGATCCTAATTCCTTGTCTGGAGCCGAGGCCAGAAGGAGCCCTCTCAAGTGCTGACATGGATCTTGGGGTTCCTCTGGAGTCTCCACAGGGGAGTCAGGCCTTGTCTCGAGTGCAGACATGCATGTCCACTTTCCTCCCGAGCTGTGGCAGCAGTGTCAGGCTTCCTGTCGAGTTGACACAAGGATCAGTGGCTTTCACTCGAGGCTTTCCCACAGGGCTGTCACACGTGCCACAATGGTGTGAGTCAATACTCAGGGTCACAGCTGAGGCAGTGCAGGGAAATCAGTTTAATCTGGAGTGGACTGAGACATTAGGGGTCTTTTGGAATGGTGGCACGGCCCCTGGAGTTCCTCTCGACTTTCCTGTGGAGAGTGCCTCCTCTTGAGATGTGACAGGAATGCCGGGAATCCTTTCCTGATGAAGCANCCATCTGGAGTGGACTGAGATATTTAGGGGTCTTTTGGAATGGTGATATGACTCCTGGAGTTCCTCTCAACTTTCCTGTTGATAGAGGCTCCTCTTGAGGTTCGACGGGAACGTCTGGAATCCTTTCCCGATGAGGCAGGGAAATGAAGCCTCATCTCGAGAAGAGGAGGGGGAAACGGGGCTCCTCTTGAGATTGGCGAGTCCTTTGGTGTTCTCTCGAGTGGGGAAGGGTATGTCAGGGAGCTTCTTGAGTTCCAGCAAGGGAATGAAAGTCCCTTTTGAGGTTCAGGAGGGAAGGTGTGTTTTCCCTTGAGACACCACAGTGGAAAAGAGCCTCATCTCGCCTGGAGGGGAGAACCTCCTGGTTTTTCTCGAGTTGAGGCTGGTTCCTCTCGAGTTATGACGGGGACCTTAGGAACCCACTCGTGTGGCCTCAGGAAACGCAAATCTAAATGAGAATTGGGAGCGGCCTCTTGGGATTCCTCTCCAGTCGGTGCCGGCTCCTAACTCCTCCTCTGGAGCCAAGGCCTGTACCTCAGGTTTCCTTCTCTTGTGCTCACATTGATCTTTTGGGACCACTGGAGTCTCCACAGAAGTGCCAGGCCTCATCTCAAGTGGAGACATGCATGTCCGATTTCCTCCCAAGCTATAGCAGGAGTGTCAGTCTTCACATCGTGCTGACTCTGGGATCTGTGGCTTTCACTCGAGGCTTTCCCACAGGGTTGTCACACGTGCCACCGTAGTGAGAGTTGATACTTGGAGTAACAGTCGAGGCAGTGCAGGGAAATCAGTTTCATCCAGAGTGGATTGAGACATTTGGGGGTCTTTTTGAATGGTCACACGACCGCTGGATTTCCTCTCATCTTACCTGTGGAGAGCACCTCCTCTTGAGATGTGATGGGAAGGCTGGGAATCCTTTTCCAACGATTCAGGGAGAGCAACCTTCATATCGAGCTGGGGAGGGGGAAACAGGGCTCCTCTTGAGTTTGGCGTGTCCTTCGGTGTTCTCTCGAGTGGTGAAAGGTATGTCAGGGAGCTTCTTGAGTTCCAGCAATGGTGTGAAAGACTCTTTCGAAGTTCAAGAGGGAAGGTGTGATTTCCCTTGGGACGCCACAGTGGAGAAGGGCCTCATCTCGCCTGGAGGGTAGAACCTCCTGGTTTCTCTCGAGCTGAGGCAGGCTCCTCTCGAGTTATGACGGGGACCTCAGGGACCTGCTCGTGCGGCCTCAGGAAACGCAAATCTAAATGAGAGTTGTGAGAGGCCTCTCGGGATATCTCTCCAGTCGGTGCTGGGTCCTAACTCCTCCTCTGGAGCTGAGGTCGGTACCTCAGGTTTCCTCTCCAGTGCTGACATGAATCTTTTGTTACCACTGGAATCTCCACAGAAGTGTCAGGCCTCGTCTCAAGTGGAGACATGCAAGTCCACTTTCCTCCCGAGCTGTGGCAGGAGTGTCAGGCTTCGTGTCGAGTTGACTCAGGGATCTGTGGCTTTTGCTCAAGGCTTTCCCACAGGGCTGTCAAACGTGCCAACGTGGTGAGAGTCGATACTTGGAGTGACAGTCGAGGCAGTGCAGGGAAATCAGGGTCATCTTGAGTGGATTGAGACATTTGGGGGTCTTTTGGAATGGTGGCATGACCCGTGAAGTTCCTCTCGACTTACCTGTCAAGAGAGTATCCTCTTGAGATGCGACAGAATGTGGGAATGCTTTCCCACCGAAGCAGGAAAAGGAACCCTCATCTCGAGCGGAGTAGGGGGAATTGGGGCTCCTCTTGAGTTTGATGGGACCATCGGTGTTCCTCTTGAGTGGAGATGGGTATGACAGGGAACTTCTTGAGTTGCTGCAAGGGTGTGAAGGACCCTTTCAAGGTTCAAGAGTGAAGGTGTGATTTCCCTCAAGATGCCACAGCAGAAAAGGGCCTCATCTCGCCTGGAGGGGAGAACCTCCTGGGTTTTCTCGAGTTGTGGCAATTTTCTCTCGAGTTACGATGGGGACCTCAGGGACCCACTCGTGTGGCCTCAGAAAAGGGCAGTCTCCATACGAGATGCAAGGGGCCTCTCGGGATTCCTCTCCAGTCAGTGCTGGGTGCTCAGTCGTCGTCTGGAGCGAAGGCCAGAACCTGAGGTTTCCTCTCCAGTGCTGACATGGATCTTGGGGTTCTTTTGGAGTATTCACAGGGGAGTCAGGACTCGTCTCGAGTGGAGACATGCACGTCCGCTTTCCTCCCATGCTCTAGCAGCAGTGTCAGGCTTCCCGTCGAGTTGACACAAGGTTCTGTTGCTATCCCTCAAGGCTTTCCCCCAGGGCTGTCACATGTGCCACCGTGATGTGAGTGAATACTCGAGGTGACATCGAGGCAGTGCAGGGAAATCAGGTTCCTCTGGTGTAGACTGAGACATTTGGATGTGTTTTGTAATGGTGGCATGACTCCTGGAGTTCCTCTTGACTTTCCTGTTGAGTGCGCCTCCTCTTGAGATGTGATGGGAACGCCAGGAATCCTTTCCTGATGAAGCAGGGAGATGAACCCTCATCTCGAGCAGAGGAAGGGAAAACGGGGTTCCTCTTGAGTTGTGGTGGGACCCTCGGGGTTCCTCTTGCCTGGGACGGGTATGTCAGGGAACTTCTTGAGTTGCAGCAAGGGTGTGAAGAACCCTTTTGATGTTCAAGAGGGAAGGTGTGATTTCCCTCGAGACACCACAGCAGAAAATGGCCTCATCTCGCCTGGAGGGGAAAATCTCCTGGTTCTTCTCGAGTTGCGGCAGGTACCTCTCGAGTTACGATGGGGAGTTCAGCGACCCGCTCGTTTGGCCTCAGGAAAGGCCAATCACCATGCGAGTTTCATGGGGCCTCTCGAGATTCCTCTCCAGTCGGTGCGGGGTCCTAAGTTCTCGCCTGGAGCTGAGGCTGGAACCTGAGTTTTCCTCTCCTGTGCTGACATGGATCTGGGGGTTCCTCTAAAGTCTCCACATGGGAGTCAGGCCTCGTCTTGAGGGGAGACATCCACGTCTGCTTAACTCCAGATCTGTAGCAGTCATATCTGGTTTCCCGTCGAGTTGACACAGGGATCTGTGGCTTCCCCTCGAGGTGCCACAGGGCTGTCACAGGTGCCCCCATGGTGTGAGCTGATACTCACGGTGGCAGTTGAAGCAGTGCATAGAAATCAGGTTCCTCTGGAGTGGACTGAGGCATCTGGTGGTTTTTGGGGATGGTGGCACGAACCCTGGATTTCGTCTCAACCTCCTGTTGAGAGCGCCTCCTCATGAGGTGCGATGGGAATGCCTGGAATCCTTTCTCGACAAAACAGGGAATGGAACCCTCATCTAGAGCTGAGGAGGGGAAAACAGGGCTCCTCTTTAGTTGTGGCGGGACCCTTGGCATTCCTCTCGCCTGGGGATGGGTAGATCGGGGAATTTCTTGAGTTGCAGCAATGGTGTGAAGGACCCTTTCCAGGTTCAAGAGGGAAGGTGTGATTTCCCTTGGGACGCCACTGTGGAAAAGTGCCTCATCTCGCCTAGAGGGGAGAATCCCCTGGTGCTTCTTGAGTTGCAGCAGGTTCCTCTTCTATTACAACGGGGACATCAGCGACCTGCTCGTGTGGCCACAGGAAAGGCCAGTCTCCATACGAGTTGTGAGGGGACTCTCGAGATTCCTCTCCAGTCGGTACTGGGTCCTAAGACCTCGCCTGGAGATGAGGCCAGAAACTGAGGTTTCCTTTCCCGTTCTGACATGGATATGGGGGTTCCTCTGGAGTCTCCACAGGGAAGTCATGCCTTGTCTCGAGGGGAGACGTGCACGTCCACTTTCTTCCTAAGCTGTAGCAGCCATGCCCGGCTTCCCGTTGAGTTGACACAGGTATCTGTGGATTCCACTCGAGGTGCCACAGGGCTGTCACACATGCCCCTGCAGTGTGGGTCGATACTCGGGGTGACAGTCAAGACAGTGCAGGGAAATCAGGTTCACTGAAGTTGACTGAGACTTTTGGGGGTCTTTGGGGATGGCGGCATGACCACAGGAGTTTGCCTCGACTCTCCTGTTGAGAGCGCCTCCTCATGAGTTGTGACGGGAATGCCGGGAATCCTTTCCCGACAAAGTAGGGAAACAAACCCTCAACTCAAGCTGAGGAGTGGAAAACGGGGTTCCTCTTGAGTTGTGCCAGGACCTTCCAGGTTCCTCTCACTTGGGGGAAGTTATGTCGGGGAACTTCTTGAGTTGCAGGAAGGGTGTGAAGGACCTTTTCAAGGTTCAGGAGGGAAGGTGTGATTTCCCTCGAGACGCTGCAGCAGAAAAGGGCCTCATATCGCCTGTAGGGGAGAATCTCCTGGTTCTTCTTGAGTTGCGGCGGGTTCCTCTCGAGTTACAATGGGTACCTCAGCGACCTGCTCGTGTGGCCTCAGGAAAGGCCAGTCTCCATGTGAGTTGCGAGGGGACTCTCGAGATTCCTCTCCAGTCGTTGCTGGGTCCTAAGTCCTCACCTGGAGGTGAGGCTGGAACCTGAGGTTTCCTCTCCCATGCTGATATGGATCTTGGGGTTCCTCTGGAGTCTCCACAGAGGAGTCTGACCTTGTCTCAAGTGGAGACATGCACGTCCGCTTTCCTCCCAAGCTGTAGCAGCCATGTCCGGCTTCCCGTCGAGTTGACACAGGGATCTGTGGCTTCCACTCTAGGTGCCACAGGGCTGTCACACATGCCCCCGTGGTGTGAGTTGATAGTCGAGGTGATAGTCGAGGCAGTGCAGGGAAATCAGGTTCATTTGGAGTGGACTGAGATATTTGAGGGTCTTTAGGGATGGCAGCAAGACCCCTGGAGTTCGTCTCGACTCTCCTGTTGATAGCGCCACCTCATGAGGTGCGATGGGAACGCCGGGAATCCTTTCCACAAAGCAGGGAAATGAACCCTCATTTCGAGGAGGGGAAAACGGGGCTGCTCTGGAGTTGTGGCGGGATGCTCAGTGTTCCTTTCGCCTGGGGACAGGTATGTTGGGGAACTTCTTGAGTTCCAGCAAAGTGTGAAGAACCCTTTTGAGATTCAAGAGGGAAGATGAGAATTCCATAATGACGCTGCAGCAGAAAAGGGCCTCATCTCACCTGGAAGGGAGAATCTCCTGGTTCTTTTTGAGTTGCAGTGGGTTCCTCTCAAGTTATGATGGGGACCTCAGGGGCCCACTTGTGTGGTCTCAGGAAATACTCGTCTCCATGTGAGGTGCAAGGGGCCTCTCGGGTTTCCTCTCCAGTCAGTGCAGGGTCCTAAGTCCTCACTGGAGCTGAGGCCAGAACCTGAGGTTTCCTCTCCCATGCTGACATGGATCTGGGGGTACCTCTGGAGTATCAACAGGGAAGTCAGGCATCGTCTCGAGGGGAGACATGCACGTCCGCTCTCCTTCAGAGCTGTAGCAGCAGCATCTGGTTTCCCGTCGAGTTGACACAGGGATCTGTGGCTTCCACTCGAGGTGCAATGGGGCTGTTACATGTGCCCCCATGGTGTGAGTCGATACTCAGGGTGACAGTTGAGGTAGTGCACGGATATCAGGTTCATCTGGATTGGACTGAGACATTTGAGGGTCTTTGGGGACCGGCGGCATGACCATTGGAGTTCGTCTCGACACTCCTGTTGAGAGCACCTTCTCGTGAGTTGTGACAAAGCAGGGAAACGAACCCTCACCTCGAGCTGAGGAGGGGAAAATGGATTCCTCTTGAGTTGTGGCAGGATCCTCGGTATTCCTCTCACCTGGGGACAGGTATGTCGGGGAACTTCTTGAGTTGCAGCAAAGGTGTGAAAGACCCTTTCGAGGTTCAAGAGGCAAGTTGTGATTTCCATCGGACATTGCAGCAGAAAAGGGCCTCATCTCGCCTGGAGGGGAGAATCTCTTTGTTCTTCACGAGTTGCGGCGGGTTCCGCTCGAGTTACGACGGGGACGTCAATGACCCGCTCATGTGGCCTCAGGAAAGGCCAGTCTCCATGCGAGTTGTGAGGGATTTCTCCGGATTCCTCTCCAGTCACTGCCGTGTCCAAAGTCCTCACCTGGAGCTGAGGCCGGGACCTGAGGTTTCCTCTCCTGTTTAACATGGATCTGGGAGTTCATCTCGAGTCTCCACAGGTGAATCAGGCCTCGTCTCGAGGGGAGACATGCATGTCCGCTTTCCTCCTGAGCTGTAGCAGCCATGTCCATCTTCCTATCGAGTTGTCACAAGGATTTGTGGCTTCCCCTAGAGGTGCCACAGGGCTGTCACACGTGCCCACGTGGTGTGAGTTTACACTTGGGGTGACAGTCGAGGCAGTGCAGGGAAATCAGGTTCATCTGTAGTGGACTGATTCATTTGGGTGTCTTTGGGGATGGCGGCATGACCACAGGAGTTCGCCTCAAATTTCCTGTTGAGAGCGCCTCCTCGTGAGTTGTGACAGTAACGCCTGGAATCCTTTCCCAACGAAGTAGGGAAACGAACCCTCATCTCGAGCTGAGGAGTGGAAGACGGGGCTCCTCTTGAGTTGTTGTGGGAACCTCCGGGTTCCTCTCACCTGGGGAAAGGTATGTTGGGGAACTTGAGTTGCAGCAATGTTGTGAAGGACCCTTTCGAGGTTCAAGAGGGAAGGTGTAATTTCCTTCGAGACACTGCAGTGGAAAAGGGCCTCATATCACCTGTAGGGGAGAACCTCTTGGTTCTTCTCGAGTTGCGGTGGGTTCCTGTTGAGTTATGCCGGGGACCTCAGTGACCCGCTTGTGTGGCCTCAGGAAAGGCCAGTCTCCATGTGAATTGCGAGGGGCCTCTCAGTATTCCTCTCCAGTCAGTGCCGGGTACTAAGTCCTCGACTTTAGCTGAAGCCAGAACCTGAGGTTTCCTCTCCCATGCTGACATGGATCTGGGGGTTCCTCTCGAGTCTCCACAGGTGAATCAGGCCTCGTCTTGAGGGGAGACATGCACGTCCGCTTTTCTCATGAGCTGTAGCAGCCGTGTCCATCTTCCCATCCAGTTGACACAGGTATCTGTGGCTTCCCCTTGAAGTGCCACAGGACTGTCACACGTGCCTCCATGGTGTGAGTCGATACTCGGTGCAACAATGCCTTGAGGCATTGCAAGGAAATCAGATTCATCTGGAATGGCCTGAGACATTTGGGGTCTTTGGGGACAGTGGCATGACCCCTGGAGGTCATCTCAACTGTCCTGTTGAGACCGCCTCCTCGTGAGCTGTGACGGGAACACGGGAATCCTTTCCTGATGAAGCAGGGAAATGAAACCTCATCTCAAGCTGAGGAGGGGAAANGGGGACAGTGGCATGACCCCTGGAGGTCATCTCAACTGTCCTGTTGAGACCGCCTCCTCGTGAGCTGTGACGGGAACACGGGAATCCTTTCCTGATGAAGCAGGGAAATGAAACCTCATCTCAAGCTGAGGAGGGGAAAACGGGGCTCCTCTTGAGTTGTGGCAGGACCCTCGGGGTTCCTCTCGCCTGGGGATGTGTATGTTGGGGAACTTCTTGAGTTGTAAAAGGGTGTGAAGGAACCTTTCGAGGTTCAAGATGGAAGGTGTGATTTCTCTCGAGATGCTGCAGCGGAAAAGGGCCTCATCTCGCCTGGAGGGGAGAATCTCCTGGTTCTTCTCGAGATGCGGCTGCTTCCTCTCGAGTTATGACAGGGACCTCAACGACCCACTCATGTGGCCTCAGGAAAGGCCAGTCTCCATGTGAGTTGCGAGGGGCCTCCCTGGATTCCTCTCCAGTTGGGGTGGTTTCTATGTCTTCGCTTGGAACTGAGGCTGGAACCTGAGGTTTCCTCTCCCATGCTGACATGAATCTGGGGGTTCCTCTGGATTCCCTCAGGGGAGTCAAGCCTCTTCTCGAAGGGAGACATGCACGTCCGCTTTCCTCCCGAGCTGTAGCAGCCGTGTCTGGCTTCGCGTCGTGTTGACACAGGGATCTATGGCTTCCCCTCGAGGAGCCACAGGGCTGTTACCCATGCCCCTGTACTGTGAGTCAATACTCGGGGTGACAATTGAGGCATTCAGGGAAATCATGTTCATCTGGAGTGGACTGAGACATTTGGGGGTGTTTGGGGACCGTGGCACATCCCCTGGAGTTCACCTCGACTCTCCTGTTGAGAGCGCCTCCTCGTGAGGTGCGACTGGAACGCCAGGATCCTTTCTCGACGAAGCAGGGAAATGAACCCTTATCTTGAGCTGAGGAGGGGGAAACGGGGCTCCTCTTGAGTTGTGGCAGGACCCTCGGGATTTCTCTCGCCTGCAGACTGGTATGTTGGGAAATTTCTTGAGTTGCAGCAAGGGTTTGAAGGACCCTTTCCAGGTTCAAGAGGGAAGCTGTGATTTCCCTCGAGACACCACAGCGGAAAAGGGCCTCATCTCTCCTGGAGGGGAGAATCTTCTGGTTCTTCTCAAGCTGTGGCGGGTTCCTCTGAAGTTACGATGGGACCTCTGCCACCCACTCATTTGGACTCAGCAAAGGCCAGACTCCATATGAGTTGGGAAAGGTCTCTCAGGATTCCTCTCCAGTTGGTGCCGGGTCCAAAACACTCGCCTGAAGCTGAGGCCAGAACCTGAGGTTTCCTCTCCTGTGCTGACATGGATCTGGGGGTTCCTCTGGATACTCTAGAGGGGAGTGAGGCCTCATCTCGAGGGGAGGCATGCACGTCTGATTTACTCCCGTGCTGCAGCAGCCGTGTCTGCCTTCCACTCGAGTTGACACAGGGATCTGTGGCTTCCCCTCAAGGTGCCACAGGGCTGTTCCATGTGCCCCCGTGGTGTGAGTCAGTACTCAGGGTGACAGTCGAGTCAGTGCAGGTAAATCAGGTTCATCTGGAGTAGACTGAGACATTGGGGGGTCTTTGGGGATGGTGGCACGACCCCTGGAGTTCACCTCAACTCTCCTGTTGGGAGCGCCACCTGTGAGGTGCGATGGGAACACTGGGAGTCCTTTCCTGATGAAGCAGGGAAACGAACCCTTATCTCGAACTGAGGATGGGAAATCGTGGCTCCTCTGGAGTTGTGGCGGGACCCTCCGTGTTCTTCTAGCCTGGGGACGGGTATTTTGGGGAACTTTTGAATTGCAGGAAGGGTGTGAAGGACCCTTTCGTGGTTCAAGAGGGAAGGTGTAACTTCCCTTGAGATGCCGCAGTGGAAAAGGGCCTCATCTCGCCTGGAGAGGAGAATCTCCTGGTTCTTCTTGAGTTGCGGCAGGTTCCTCTCAAGTTACGATGGGGACTTCAGCGACCCGCTCTTGCAGCAACAGGAAAGGCCAATCTCCATGTGAGTTGTGAGGGGCCTCTCGGGATTCCTCTCCAGTCAGTGCCGGGTCCTAATTCCTCGCCTGGAGCTGAGGCTGGAACCCGAGGTTTCCTCTCCCATGCTGATGTGGATCTGGGGGTTCCTCTTTGTCTCCACAGGGTAGTCAGGCCTGGAATCGAGGGGAGACATGCACGTCCACTTTCCTCCCGAGCTGTAGCAGCCATGTCTGGCGTCCCTTTGAGCTGACACAGGGATCTGTGTCTTCCCCTTGAGGTGCCACCGGGCTATCACACGTGCCCCCGTGCTGTGCGGTGATACTCGGGGTGACAGTCTAGGCAGTGCAGGGAAATCAGGTTCATCTGGAGTGGACTGAGACATTTGAGGGTGTTTGGGGACGTGGACATGACCCATAGAGTTCGTCTCGACTCTCCTGTTGAAAGCGTCTCCTCGTGAGGTGTGATGGGAATGCCGGGAATTCTTTCCTGATGAAACAGGGAAACTAACCCTCATCTCGAGCTGATGAGGGGAAAACTGGGCTCCTCTTGAGTTGTGGCGGGACCCTCTGGGTTCCTCTCGCCTGGGGACATGTATGTTGGGGAGCTTCTTGAGTAGCAGCAAGGGTGTGAAGGACCCTTTCGAGATTCAAGAGGCAAAGTGTGATTTTCCACGAGATGCCACAGCGTCAAAGAGCCTCATCTCACCTGGAGGGGAGAATCTCCTGGTTCTTCTCGAGTTGNAGGACCCTTTCGAGATTCAAGAGGCAAAGTGTGATTTTCCACGAGATGCCACAGCGTCAAAGAGCCTCATCTCACCTGGAGGGGAGAATCTCCTGGTTCTTCTCGAGTTGTGTCGGGTTCCTCTCAAGTTATGATGGTGATCTCAGCGACCTGCTCATGTGACCTCAGGAAAGGCCAGCCCCCATGTGAGTTGCGAGGGGCCTCTCGAGATTCCTCTCCAGTCTGTGCTGGGTCCTAAGTCCTCACCTTGAGCTGAGACCGGAACTTGAGTTTTCCTCTCCCATGCTAACATGGATCTGGGGGTTCCTCTGGAGTCTCCACAGGGGAGTCAGGCCTCGTCTCGAGGGGAGACATGCAGGTCTACTTTCCTCCCGATTTGTAGCAGCCATGTCCATCTTCCCATCAAGTTTACACAGGGAACTCTGTCTTACTTTTTAGGTGCCACAGGGATGTCACACGTGTCCCCATAGTGTGAGTTGATACTCGAGGTGACATTCGAAGCAGTACAGGGAAATCAGGTTCCTCTGGAGTGGGCTGAGACATTTGGGGGTCTTTGAGGATGGCAACACGACCTGGGGTTCATCTCAACTCTCCTGTTGAGAGCGCTTCCTCGTGAGCTGTGATGAGAATGCCGGAAATCCTTTCTGATGAAGCAGGGAAACGAACCCTCATCTCGAGCTGAGGAGGCAAAAACAGGGCTCCTCTTGAGTTGTGGTGGGAACCTCGTGGTTCCTCTCGAGTGGTGATGGGCATGTCAGGGAACTTCTTGAGTTGCAGCAAGGGTGTGAAGGGCCCTTTCGTGGTTCAAGAGGGAAAGAGTGATTTCCCTTGATATGCCACAGCAGAAAAGGGCCTCATCTCACCTGGAGGGGAGAATCTCCTGGTTCTTCTCGAGTTGCGGTGGGTTCCTTTGGAGTTATGACGGGGACCTCAGCGACCTGCTCGTGTGGCCTTAGGAAAGGCCAGTCTCCATGCGAGTTGCAAGGGGCCTCTAGGGATTCCTCTCCAGTAGATGCAGGGTCCTAAGTCCTCACGTGGAGCTGAGGCCAGAACCTGAGGTTTCCTCTCCCATACTAACAAATCAGGAGGTATCTCTGGAGTCTCCACAGGGGAGTCAGGCCTTATCTCCAGGGGAGACATGCACATCCGCTTTCCTCCCGAGCTATAGCAGCCATGTCTGTCTTCCTATGGAGTTGACAGGTAACTGTGGCTTCCCCTCGAGGTGCCACAGGGCTATCACACGTGCCCCCATGGAGTGAGCCGATACTCGGGGTGACAGTCTAGGCAGTGCAGGGAAATCAAATTCATCTGGAGTGGACTGAGACATTTGGGGGTCTTTCAGGATGGCAGCACAACCCCTGGAGTTCGTCTCGACTCTCCTGTTGAGAGCACCTCCTCATGAGGTGGGACAGGAATGCCGGGAAATCTTTCCTGATGAAGCAGGGAAACGAACCCTCATCTCGAGCTGAGGAGGGGAAAACGGGGCTCCTCTTGAGTTGTGGTGGGACCCTCAGGGTTCCTCTCGTCTGGGGACATGTGTGTTGGGGAGTTTCTTGAGTTGCAGCAAAGGTTTGAAGAACACTTTCAAGGTTAAAGAGGTAAGGTGTGATTTTCTTTGAGACACCACAGCGTCAAAGGGCCTCATCTCGCCTGGAGGGGAGAATCTCCTGGTTCTTCTCGAGTTGCGGTGGGTTCCTTTGGAGTTATGACGGGGACCTCAGCGACCTGCTCGTGTGGCCTTAGGAAAGGCCAGTCTCCATGCGAGTTGCAAGGGGCCTCTAGGGATTCCTCTCCAGTAGATGCAGGGTCCTAAGTCCTCACGTGGAGCTGAGGCCAGAACCTGAGGTTTCCTCTCCCATACTAACAAATCAGGAGGTATCTCTGGAGTCTCCACAGGGGAGTCAGGCCTTATCTCCAGGGGAGACATGCACATCCGCTTTCCTCCCGAGCTATAGCAGCCATGTCTGTCTTCCTATGGAGTTGACAGGTAACTGTGGCTTCCCCTCGAGGTGCCACAGGGCTATCACACGTGCCCCCATGGAGTGAGCCGATACTCGGGGTGACAGTCTAGGCAGTGCAGGGAAATCAAATTCATCTGGAGTGGACTGAGACATTTGGGGGTCTTTCAGGATGGCAGCACAACCCCTGGAGTTCGTCTCGACTCTCCTGTTGAGAGCACCTCCTCATGAGGTGGGACAGGAATGCCGGGAAATCTTTCCTGATGAAGCAGGGAAACGAACCCTCATCTCGAGCTGAGGAGGGGAAAACGGGGCTCCTCTTGAGTTGTGGTGGGACCCTCAGGGTTCCTCTCGTCTGGGGACATGTGTGTTGGGGAGTTTCTTGAGTTGCAGCAAAGGTTTGAAGAACACTTTCAAGGTTAAAGAGGTAAGGTGTGATTTTCTTTGAGACACCACAGCGTCAAAGGGCCTCATCTCGCCTGGAGGGGAGAATCTCCTGGTTCTTCTCGAGTTGCACCTGGTTCCTCTCGAGTTACAAGGGGGACATCAGCGACCCGCTTGTGTGACCTCAGGAAAGGCCAGTCTTCATGTGAGTGGCGAGGGGCCTCTCAGGATTTCTCTCAAGTTGGTGCCGGGTCCTAAGTCCTAGCCTGGAGCTAAGGCTGGAATCTGAGGTTTCCTCTCCAGTGCCGACATGCATCTCTGGGTTTCTCTGGAGTCTCCGCAGGGGAGTCTGGCCTCGTCTCGAGGAGAGACATGCACATCCACATTCCTCCTGAGCTCTAGCAGCTGTGTCCAGCTTCCTGTCAAGTTGACACAGGGATCTGTGTCTTCCCCTCGAAGGGCCACAGGGCTGTCAAACGTGTTCCCATGGTGTGAGTCAATACTCGAGGTGACAGTCGAGGCAGTGCAGGGAAATCAGGTTCATCTGCAGTGGACTGAGATATTTGGGGGTCTTTCGGGATGGCAGCACAACCCCTGGAGTTCGTCTCGACTCTCCTATTGAGAGCGCCTCCTTGTGAGGTGTGACAGGAACGCCGGGAATCCTTTCCTGATGGGGCAGGGAAATGAACCTTCATCTCGAGCTGAGGAGGGGAAAACGGTGCTTCTCTTGAGTTGTGGTGGGACCCTTGTCTCGCCTGGGGACGGGTATGTCAGGGAACTTCTTGAGTTGCTGAAAGAGTGTGAAGGACCCTTTCGAAGTTCAAGAGGGAAGGTGTGATTTCCCTCAAGACACCACAGCGGAAAAGGGCCTCATCTCGCCTGGAGGGGAGAGTCTCCTGGTTCTTCCCGAGTTGAAGAGGGTTCCTCCCGAGTTACGAAGGGGACCTCATGGACCCGCTCGTGTGGCCTCCGGAGAGGCCAGTCTCCATGCGAGTTGAGAGGGGCCTCTCAGGATTCCTCTTTAGTCGGTGTCAGATCCTAAGTCTTCACCTGTAGCTGAGGCCAGAACCTGAGGTTTCCTCTACTGTGCTGACATGGATCTGGAAGTTCCTCTGGAGTCTCCATAGGGGAGTCAGGCATCGTCTCAAGGGGAGACATGCACATCCGCTTTCCTCCCGAGCTGTAGCAGCCATGTTAGGCTTCCTGTCGAGTTGACACAGTGATCTGTGGCTTCCCCTGGAGGTGCAACAGGACTGTCACACGTGCCCCCTTGGTGTGAGTCGATTCACAGGGTGACAGTCGAGGCAGTGCAGGGAATTCAGGCTCATCTGGAGTGGACTGAGACATTTGAGGGTCTTTGGGGACTGCAGCACGAGCCCTAGAGTTCGTCTTGACTCTCCTGTTGAGAGCACCTCCTCGTGAGTTGCGATAGCAAGGCCGGGAATCCTTTCCCAATGAAGCAGGGAAACGAACCCTCATCTCGAACTGAGGAGGGGAAAATGGGGCTCTTCATGAGTTGTGGCAGGACCCTCGGTGTTCCTCTCGCCTGGGGATGGGTATGTCAGGGAACTTCTTGAGTTGCAGCAAGGGTGTGAAGGAACCTTTTGAGGTTCAGGAGGGAAGGTGTGATTTCCCTAGACACGCCACAGTGGGAAAGGGCCTCATCTCGCCTGGAGGGTAGAATCTCCTGGTTCTTCTCGAGCTGTAGTGGGTTCCTCTTGAGTTACGACGGGGACCTCAGTGACCCGCTCGTGTGGCCTCAGGAAAGGCCAGTCTCCATGTGAGTTGTGAGGGGCCTCTCGGGATTCCTCTCCAGTCGGTGCCAGGTCCTACGTCCTCGCCTGGAGCTGACACCGGACCTGAGGTTTCCTCTCCCGTGCTGACATGGATCTGGGGGTTCCTCTGGAGTCTCCACTGGGGAGTCAGTCCTCGTCTCAAGTTGAGAGAGGCACGTCCGCTTTCCTCCTGAGCTGAAGCAGCTGTGTCCGGGTTCCCGTCGAGTTAACACAGGGATCTGTAGCTTCCCCTCGAGGTGACACAGGGCTGTCACACTTTCCCCTGTTGAGTGAGTCAATACTTCAGGTGACAGTCGAGGCAGTGCAGGGAAATCAGGTTCATCTGGAGTGGACTGAGACATTTCAGGGTCTTTGGGGACGGCGGCACAATCCCTGGAGTTCGTCTCTATTCTCCTGTTGAGAGCGCCTCCTCCTGAGGGAATCCTTTCCGACGAAGCAGGGAAATGATCCCTCATCTTGAGCTGAGGAGAAAACGGTGCCCTTCTTGAGTTGTGTAGGGACCCTCGGAGTTCCTCTCACCTGGGGACTGGTATGCTGGGGAACTTATTGAGTTGCAACAAGGGTGTGAAGGACCCCTTTGAGATTCAAGAGGGAAGGTGTGATTTCTGTCGAGACGCCACAGCAGAAATGGGCCTCATCTCACGTGGAGGGGAGAATCTCCTGGTTCCTCTTGAGTTACAGTGGGGACCTCAGCTACCCGCTTGTGTGACCTCAGGAAAAGCCAGTCTCCATGCGAGTTGCGGGGGGCCTCTCAGGATTCCTCTCCAGTCGGTGCCATGACCTAAGTCCTGCCTGGAGCTGAGACCGGAACCTGAGATTTCCACTCCCGTGCTAACAAGGATCTGGGGGTTCCTCTGAAGTATCCACAGGGGAGTCAGGCCACGTCTCGAGGGGAGACATGCACATCTGCTTTCCTCCTGACCTGTAGCAGCCATGTCCGTCTTCTCATCGAGTTGCCACAGGGAACTGTGGCTTCCCCGCGAGGTGCCACATGGCTATCACATGTGCCCCCGTGGTGTGAGCCGATACTCGTGGTGACAGTCTAGGCAGTGCAGTGAAATCAGGTTCATCTGGAGTGGACTGAGACATTTGGGGGTCTTTGGGGATGGCGGCACGACCCCTGGAGTTCATCTCGACTCTTCTATTGAGAGCGCCTCCTCCCGAGGTGGGACAGAAACGCTGGGAATTCTTTCCCAATGAAGCAGGGAAACGAACCGTCATCTTGAGCTGAGGAGGGGAAAACGGGGCTCCTCTGGAGTTCTGGCGGGACAGTCGGGGTTCCTCTAGCATGGGGACACTTATGTGGGGGAACCTCTGGAGTTGCAGCAAGGGTGTGAAGGACCCTTTCGANTTGAGCTGAGGAGGGGAAAACGGGGCTCCTCTGGAGTTCTGGCGGGACAGTCGGGGTTCCTCTAGCATGGGGACACTTATGTGGGGGAACCTCTGGAGTTGCAGCAAGGGTGTGAAGGACCCTTTCGAGGTTCAAGTGGGAAGATGTGATTTCTCTCGAGACGCCGCAGCAGAAAAGGGCCTCATTTTGCCTGGAGGGGAGAAATTTCTGGTTCTTCTCGAGTTGTGGCAGCTTCCCTCCGAGTTACGATGGGGACCTCCGCGAGCCACTCACGTGGCCTCAGGAAAGGCCAGTCTCCATGTGAGTTGGAAGGGGTCTCTCAGAATTCCTGTCCAGTCTGTGCCAGGGCTTAAGTCCTCACTTGTAGCTGGGGCTGGAACCTGAGGTCTCCTCTCCAGTGCTGACATGGATCTGGGGGTTCCTCTGGAGTCTCCACAGGTGAGTCAGGCCTCGTCTCGAGGGGAGACATGCACATCTGCTTCCTCCTCTGCTGTAGCAGGCGTGTCCAGCTTCCCGTCGAGTTGACACAGGAATCTGTGGCTTCCCCTCGAAGTGCCACAGGGCTTTCACATGTTCCCCTGTTGAGTTTGTCGATACTCGAGGTGACAGTCGAGGCAGTGCAGGGAAATCAGGTTCATCTGGTGTGGACTGAGACATTTGGTTTCTTTGGGGACCTTGGCACGACCCCTGGAGTCCGGCTCGACTTTCCGGTTGAGGGTGCCTCCTTTTGAGATGCGACGGGAATGCGGGAATCTTTTCCCGACGAAGCAGGGAAATGAACCCTCATCTCAAGCTGAGGAAGGGAAAACGGTGCTCCTTTTGAGTTGTGGCAGTACCCTTGTGGTTCCTCTCGCCTTTGGACGGATATGTTGGGGAACTTCTGGAGTTGCAGCAAGGGTGTGAAGGACCCTTTCGAAGTTCAAGAGGGAAGGTGTGATTTCCCTTGAGACCCCACAGCGGAAAAGGGCNTTGGACGGATATGTTGGGGAACTTCTGGAGTTGCAGCAAGGGTGTGAAGGACCCTTTCGAAGTTCAAGAGGGAAGGTGTGATTTCCCTTGAGACCCCACAGCGGAAAAGGGCCTCATCTCGCCTGGAGGGGAGAATCTCCTGGTTCTTCTCGAGTTGTGTTGGGTTCCTCTTGAATTACGACGGGGACCTCAGCGACCCACTCATGTGGCCTCAGGAGAGGCCAGTCTAAATGTGAGTTGTGAGGGGCCTCTCGGGATTCCTCTCCAGTCAGTGCTGGGTCCTAAGTCCTTGCCAGTAGCTGAGGCCAAACCCTGAGGTTTCCTCTCCTGTGCTGACATGGATCTGGGGGTTCCTCTGGAGTCTCCATAGGGGAGTCAGGCCTCATCTCGAGGTGAGAAATGCATGTCTGCTTTCCTCCCGAGCTGTAGCAGCCATGTTAGGCTTCCCTTTGAGTTGACACAGGGATCTGTGGCTTCCCCTGGAGGTGCAACAGGGCTATCACACGTGCCCCCATGGTGTGAGTCGATTCACGGGGTGACATTGGAGGCAGTGCAGGGAAATCAGGTCCATCTGGAGTGGAATGAAACATTTGGGGGTCTTTGGGGATGGTGGCACGACCCCTGGAATTCGTCTAGACTCTCCTGTTGAGAGCGCCTCCTCGTGTGTGTGACAGAAACGCCGGGAATCCTCTCCCAATGAAGCAGGGAAATGAACCATCATCTCGAGCTGAGGAGGGGAAAACNTCTAGACTCTCCTGTTGAGAGCGCCTCCTCGTGTGTGTGACAGAAACGCCGGGAATCCTCTCCCAATGAAGCAGGGAAATGAACCATCATCTCGAGCTGAGGAGGGGAAAACTGGGCTCCTCTTGAGTTGTGGTGGGATCCTGGGGTGTCCTCTCGCCTGTGGACAGGGATGTTGGGAACTTCTTCAGTTACAGCAAGGATGTGAAGGACACGTTCAAGGTTCAAGAGGGAAGTTGTGATTTCCCTCTAGACGCCTCAGCGGAAAAGGGCCTCATCTCGCCTTGATGGGACAATCCCCTGGTTCTTCTCGAGTGGCGGCGCATTCCTCTCGAGTTACGATGGGGGCCTCAGCGACCCACTCATGTGACCTCAGGAAAGGCCAGTCTTCATTCGAGTTGCGAAGGGCCTCTTAGAATTACTCCACAGTCGGTGTCGGTTCCTCAGTCCTCGCCTGGAGCTGATCCCAGAACCTGAGGTTTCCATTCCCATGCTGACTTGGATCTTGGGGTTCCTCTGGAGTCTCCACAGGAGAGTCAGGTCTCGTCTCGAGGGCAGACATCAACGTCTGCTTTCCTACTAAGCTGTAGCAGCCCTGTCCAGGTTCCCGTCAAGTTGACACAGTGATCTGTGGCTTCCCCTCGAGGTGCCACAGGGCTGTCACACATGTCCCCATGGGGTGAGTCGATACTTGGGATGACATTCGAGGCAATGCATGGAAATCAGCTCCATCATGAGTGGTCTGAGACGTTTGGGGGTCTTTAGGAATGGCGGCACGAACCCTGGAGCTCTTCTCGACTCTCCTGTTGAGAGCTCCTCCTCGTGAGGTATGACGGGAATTCCATGAATCCTTTCCTGATGAAGCACCAAAACGAACCCTCATCTCGAGCTGAGGAGGGGAAAACGGGGCTCCTCTTGGGTTCTGGCGGGACCTTCAGGGTTCCTCTCGCCTGGGGACGGGTATCTTGAGTTGCAGCAAGGGTGTGAAGGACACTTTCGAGGTTCAAGAGGGAAGGTGTGATTTCTCTCTAAATGCCACAGTGGAAGAGCCTCATCTTGCCTGGAGGGTAGAATCTCCTTGTTCTTCTCGGGTTGCAGTGGGTTCCTTTCGAGTTACGATGGGGACCTCAGAGGCCCACTCGTGTGGCCTCAGGAAATGCCAGTCTCCATGGGAGTTGCGAGGGGCTTCTCAGGATTACTCTCCAGTTGCTGCCGGGTCCTAAGTCCTCACCTGGAGCTGAGGCTGGAACCTGAGTTTTCCTCTCCTGTGCTGACATGGATCATGGGGTTCTTCTGGAACCTCCACAGGGAGTCAGGCCTTATCTCGAGGGGATACATGAACATCCGCTTTCCTCCCGAGCTGTAGCAGCTGTGTCAGGCTTCCCATCGAGTTGACACAGGGATCTGTGGCTTCCCCTCATGGTGCCACAGGGATGTCACACATGCCCCTGAGGTGTGAGTCGATACTTGGGGAGAAAGTCGAGGCCGTGCAGGATATCAGGTCCATCTGTAGTAGACTGAGACATTTGGAGGTCTTTGGGGATGGCAGCATGACCCCTGGAGTTCGTCTCGACTCTCCTGTTGAGAGCGCCTCCTCGTGAGGTGCGATGGGAATGCCCGGAATCCTTTCCCAATGAAGCAGGAAAACGATCCCTCATCTCGAGCTGAGGAGGGGAACCACAGCCTTGTCTAACTCAATGAAACCAAGCCATGCCTGTGGGGCAACCCAAGACCGGCGGGTCATGGTGGAGAGGGCTGACAGTACGTGGTCCACTGGAGAAGGGAATGGCAAGCCGCTTCAGTATTCTTGCCTTGAGAACTCCTTGAACAGTATGAAAAGGCAATATGATAGGATACCAAAAGAGGAACTCCCCAGGTCATTAGGTGTCCAATATGCTACTGGAGATCAGTGGAGAAATAACTCCAGAAAGAATGAAGGGATGGAGCAAAAGCAAAAACAATAGCCAGTTGTGCATGTGACTGGGGAAAGAAGCAAGATCTGATGCTGTAAAGAGCAATACTGCATAGGAACCTGGAATGTCAGGTCCATGAATCAAGGCAAATTGGAAGCAATCAAACAAGAGATGGCAAGGGTGAACATCGACATTATAGGAATCAGTGAACTAAAATTGACTGGAATGGGTGAATTTAACTCAGATGACCATTATATCTACTACTGCGGCAGGAATCCCTCAGAAGAAATGGAGTAGCCATCATGGTCAACAAAAGAGTCTGTAATGCAGTACTTGGATGCAATCTCAAAAACGACAGAATGATCTCTGTTTGCTTCCAAGGCAAACCATTCAATATCACAGTTATCTAAGTCTATGCCTCGACCAGTAATGCTGAAGAAGTTGAAGTTGAACGGTTTTATGAAGACCTATAAGACCTTTTAGAACTAACACCCAAAAAAAGATGTCCTTTTCATTATAGGGGACTGGAATGATAAAGTAGGAAGTCAAGAAACACCTGGAGTAACAGGCAAATTTTGGCCTTGGAATGCGGAATGAAGCAGGGCAAAGACTAACAGAGTTTTGCAAAGAAAATGCACTGGTCATAGCAAACACCCTCTTCCAACAACACAATAGAAGATTCTACACATGGACATCACCAGATGGTCAACACCAAAATCAGATTGATTATATTCTATGCAGCCAAAGATGGAGAAGCTCTATACAGTCAACAAAAACAAGACCAGGAGCTGACTGTGGCTCAGATCATGAACTCCTTATTGCCAAATTCAGACTCAAATTGAAGAAAGTAGGGAAAACCACTAGACCATTCAGGTATGACCTAAATCAAATCCCTTATGATTATACAGTGGAAGTGAGGAATAGATTTAAGGGCCTAGATCTGATAGATAGAGTGCCTGAAGAACTATGGAATGAGGTTCGTGACATTGTACGGGAGACAGGGACCAAGACCATCCCCATGGAAAAGAAATGCAAAAAAGCAAAATGGCTGTCTGGGGAGGCCTTACAAATAGCTGTGAAAAGAAGAGAGGCGAAAAGCAAAGGAGAAAAGGAAAGATATAAGCACCTGAATGCAGAGTTCCAAAGAATAGCAAGAAGAGATAAGAAAGCCTTCTTCAGCGATCAATGCAAAGAAATAGAGGAAAACAACAGAATGGGAAAGACTAGAGATCTCTTCAAGAAAATTAGAGATACCAAGGGAACATTTCATGCAAGGATGGGCTCGATAAAGGACAGAAATGGTCTGGACCTAACAGAAGCAGAAGATATTAAGAAGAGGTGGCAAGAATACACGGAAGAACTGTACAAAAAAGATCTTCACGACCCAGATAATCATGATGATGTGATCACTAATCTAGAGCCAGACATCTTGGAATGTGAAGTCAAGTGGGCCTTAGAAAGCATCACTACGAACAAAGCTAGTGGAGGTGATGGAATTCCAGTTGAGCTGTTTCAAATCCTGAAAGATGATGCTGTGAAAGTGCTGCACTCAATCTGCCAGCAAATTTGGAAAACTCAGCAGTGGCCACAGGACTGGAAAAGGTCCGTTTTCATTCCAATTCCAAAGAAAGGCAATGCAAAAGAATGCTCCAATTACCGCACAATTGCACTCATCTCACATGCTAGTAAAGTAATGCTCAAAATCCTCCAAGCCAGGCTTCAGCAATACGTGAACCGTGAACTCCCTGATGTTCAAGCTGGCTTTAGAAAAGGCAGAGGAACCAGAGATCAAATTGCCAACATCCGCTGGATCATGGAAAAAGCAAGAGAGTTCCAGAAAAACATCTACTTCTGCTTTATTGACTATGCCAAAGCCTTTGACTGTGTGGATCACAATAAACTGTGGAAAATTCTGAAAGAGATGGGAATACCAGACCACCTAACCTGCCTCTTGAGAAATCTGTATGCAGGTCAGGAAGCAACAGTTAGAACTGGACATGGAACAACAGACTGGTTCCAAATAGGAAAAGGAGTACGTCAAGGCTGTATATTGTCACCCTGCTTATTTAACTTATATGCAGAGTACATCATGAGAAATGCTGGACTGGAGGAAACACAAGCTGGAATCAAGATTGCCGGGAGAAATATCAATAACCTCAGATATGCAGATGACACCACCCTTATGGCAGAAAGTGAAGAGGAGCTAAAAAGCCTCTTGATGAAAGTGAAAGAGGAGAGCGAAAAAGTTGGCTTAAAGCTCAACATTCAGAAAACGAAGATCATGGCATCTGGTCCCATCACTTCATGGGAAATAGATGGGGAAACAGTGGAAACAGTGCCAGACTTTATTTTTTTAGGCTCCAAAATCACTGCTGATGGTGACTGCAGCCATGAAATTAAAAGACGCTTACTCCTTGGAAGAAAAGTTATGTCCAACCTAGATAGCATTTTCAAAAGCAGAGACATTACTTTGCCAACTAAGGTCCGTTTAGTCAAGGCTATGGTTTTTCCTGTGGTCATGTATGGATGTGAGAGTTGGACTGTGAAGAAGGCTGAGCGCTGAAGAATGATGCTTTTGAACTGTGGTGTTGGAGAAGACTCTTGAGAGTCCCTTGGACTGCAAGGGGATCCAACCAGTCCATTCTGAAGAAGATCAACCCTGGGATTTCTTTGGAAGGAATGATGCTAAAGCTGAAACTCCAGTACTTGGCCACCTCATGTGAAGAGTTGACTCATTGGAAAAGACTCTGATGCTGAGAAGGATTGGGGGCAGGAGGAGAAGGGGACGACTGAAGATGAGATGGCTGGATGGAATCACAGACTTGATGGACGTGAGTTTGAGTGAACTCCGAGAGATGGTGATGAACAGGAAGGCCTGGCGTGCTGTGATTCATGGGATCGCAAAGAGTCAGACAAGACTGAGCGACTGAACTGAACTGAACTGGACTAAATCAGCATTTAACTTATTACAAAGAGAATATGTTGTAAAATCTGATGGGGGAAAACTATACTTAGATTCTCCTTTTTTGATTTTTGAATTAACAAAACATGTGAGGGTAAATGATGCAAGATTTGACCACAATAATTTCCTATAGCAATCTGACAATCATCATCAAACATTTGAAAAGGATCAAGTTGTTCTCTGTTATATGGAATTACAATTTTTGATGGCTCTTTACTAAACCATTTAATAAATCAGTATATTTGAATTAATCTTTATAATTAATATATTAATTAATATATATGTTGTAGCAATACAACATGCACACAGCCAATACCAACCAACACAAACCAATGCATTGCAATAATATATGTCACACACACACAATATAATTATACAGTATATATAACATATGTTATCACAGCATGCCAATCTATACCAATTAATNAGGACATTTTATTCCTTGAATTAAAAACTATTTTAAAGGCCTAGAAGCTGTAATTTTCTGCACCCAAAAAGCTAGATCTAAATCCTCTGGGGTTCTTAGCTTGAGAAGTCAAGGTTTTTCTGTCTGGTAATAAGGTAAAAGCAAAAGCTGTACTATTTTTTACTTTTATTAATTTGCACAGTTTTGGAAGGTGGCAAGATTAAAACTTTAGTTTTTCCAGTATAATCAGAATCTCCTACACTAGACACCACTGAAATTCCTTGAAAAGAAAGCAAGCTATGCTCTAGCACAAGTCTTACAATGTCCTTAGCCAGGGGGCTAGCCATTCCCATTGGAATCTGAGCAACCGGCCCATCAGGGGTTAATATTTTTTCCCTGGTGGAGCTGAGGTCTAGTCCTGAGCTGCTGCTGGTGCTGCTGCTGCTGCTAAGTCCTGGGGTTAATTGGTGTGGCTTTTTGTCTCTGTTTAGCAGGACATTACCAGCAAAAATATTCTATTTGGCCTCAAGAGAAACATTTTGTATTTGTAAAATCCTTCTTATTACAATTATTTTTATTTCTTTTTCTCTTTTTCTCTTCCTTTTCTCTTTTTCTTTCTTTCTTTTTTTTTCTTGGGTGAGGCCCCCATGAGGGGGTTTTCTGCAAGGAGCAGGTGCTGTTTTAAAAGCATTTTTGCTCAAAAATATTTCCCTATCCTTTTCAACCTTAAGCAATGTTCTGGGAGGCTTTGGATGCAAAGCGGGGAGTTCTTAAGCCCTGAGGAGGTGCAAGCAGAAGTTGCAGTGGTTGCCTTAAATACGATAACTTTTTTTTAAAGGTTTGGTTTGTGTAGAGGGGGAGGGGGCTCTCCAGGGCCCTCAGCCGCTGTGTCCTGTAATCACTTTCCTTCCTTGGGAGGAAGAGTGCAGTCTTCCTCCTTTTCTTTGCCAATGGTAGAATATATGATCTGCGTAGAAGGTGGAGATCCACTACCATCCACTGCTATAGCCTTTCCTACAGGGTATTTAACTAACAGTCTCATGATGGGGGTCCAGAACATCTCTAATCATATTCTACAGAGTAAAAGCATTTACAGGAACTTTTTCTGGCTCATGCAAAGTATAATAAGTTTTTAGCTGTTTTCCTAGCTTCACCCAACTATCTAAATCCCTTTTCTGGAAACCAAAGACATTGCTCTTGTAACACTAGACTTTTTATCTTTAATTTATCTTTTGTTTAACAGTTGCTAAATTACTTCTATAAAGAATTGTCGTTCTCTTGACTCATTGTTACCCATGTCAGAAAATTAAGATTTATAGAAAAGTCTGCCTTAACAAAAGGTTTTACCTTTTGTAAGGGGGGTTTTATTTTCAACCCTAAGAAAGCAGGTTTCTTTCAACTCTCAGAGAGCAGGTTTGTTTCAACCCTTCAACTGGATTTCTTTCAACCCTTCAACTGGGTTTCTTTCAACCCCTTAACTGGGTTTCTTTCAACCCAAAACTTCCCACCCCTCTTTCCCTACCTATCTTATGCAGGGGGGTCCGCGACACCATGAGTGGAGTCCTAGCCATCCCAAAAACTGCTCCCTGGGGGAGACATACCTTCGAATAGCCTGTTCCTGGCATCACTTGCCGGGGTCCAGCCTCAGTAGATCCAGGGAATTAGAAGTGGGTACAGTGTTAGCAAGTAAAGATTTATTTATTTATTAATATAAGATTAGATTAGGAAGAAATCGTGTATTAGGAAAATTACGTGGAGAAAAGAGGCTGAATAACTTGGTTTACGTGGAAAGCCAATGAATTTCCAGACAAGGAACTTGCACCATCCACAGTAGGCCGCCAGCGTCCATTTGAATATCAGAGAGTGCCCCGCCTTGGGCTCTCTCTCTTAAGGATCTTAGAAGCTGGGACAAGTAAGTAGACTTGGTGAGCCTCCACGCCCCAGATGGGAATTCAGCCTGAAATTAGAGTGAAGAGGAGACACGGGGAAACCAGTCCAGGGACTTGCCCTGGCCTCTATTGTCTAGAACGTCTTTTTATACCTTTTTGATTGTACATAGAGATCAATGGGTAATACAAAATTATGCAGCGTCAGCAGCCCTGACTCTTATCAAAACCATGTTTTTCTCTCTGCATACCTAATTGTATATACAAGTCTTAGGTGATTTACATCAACTTCTAGCCAGAGGGCCAATTAACATTTTACAGCCTTTTTTCTGATAAGGGTTTGTCAACCAGAAGACTTATTTATGTTGATCTTTCCAAAGTCTGGTGGCACTCTCAGGAAGCACTAAATAAACTTACATTCTTACATAGCAAGGACACAAGAGGAGTGCAGTGATATATAATAAAGAAAAGTAATTAACTCAAAAGTCTAGTGTTGTTAACACCAAAACTACTATGTATCTTTTCCCATATCCCATTTACATTGATTAACATCCTCCCAGAAGTGAAGTGAAGTCGCTCAGTCATGTCCGCCTCTTTGCGACCCCATGGACTGTAGCCTACCAGGCTTCTCCATCCATAGGATTTTCCAGGCAAGAATACTGGAGTGGGTTACCATTTCCTTTTCCAGGTGATCTTCCTGACCCAGGGATCGAACCTGGGTCTCCCACATTGGAGGCAGGCACTTTAACCTCTGATACGCGTGGTCCACTGTGAGAGCTGGGCCGGCGCACTACGCGCGGTCCACTGCGAGAGCCGGGCCGGCGCACTATGAGCGGCCGGGAGGAGCAGACCCACGTCCGAGGTTGGGGGCAGCAGCCTAGAGTGCCAGGCTGTGACGGCGCAGGAACGGCCGAGAGAAGCTACCCTGTGCTGAGGTCGGGGCGGCGACTGAGAGGAGCTACCCCGCGTCCGAGGTAAGTGGTGGCCCGGGAGGAGACACCCCGTGGCCGAGGTCGGGGCGGTGGCCGGGAGGAGCTGCCCCACATCCGAGGCCAGTGGCGGCCGGGAGAGGAGGACCGGCGTCCGAGGTTGAGGCGGCAGCTGGAACTACCCCGCATCCAGGGCCGGTGGCGGCTGGGAGGAGACAGCCCGTGGCCGAGCTTGGTGGCGGCCTGGGAGGAGACACCCCACGTCCGAGGTTGGTGGCGGCCGGGAGGAGACACCCCGCATCCAAGGTCGGGGGCAGTCGGGAGAGGCCCCCTCAAGCTTGAGGCTGGGGGCAGTTACCCCGGGGAGCCACCCCAAGCCCGAGGCCAGGGGTGGCAGCTGGGAGGGGCCACCCACGCCCAAGGCCAGGGCCGGCTTCTGGGAGGAGCAACCCAAGGATCAGTGGCTGCACAGGCACAGGAGGGCCTGTTGAAAGTCAGGAACAGCGGCAGTAAGGAGATACCCCTCTTCCAAGGTAAGGAAGAGCGGTTGTGCTTTGCTGAAGCAGCCATGAAGAAATACCAAACACCCAAGGTAAGAGAAATCCAAGTAAGATGGTAGGTGTTACAAGAGAGCATCAGAGGGCAGACATACTGAAACCATACTCACAGAAAACTAGTCAATCTAATCACACNCGCATGACCTTGTCACGGGCGGGATTCCTCACACTGGCTCCCGGCATTTCCCCCTTGTTTTTTTATTTTTTAAAAAAATCAGGTGCACTTCTGTTGCGAGATTCCGAATGCTCTGCCGAAGAATCTTGACAATACAAGGAAGAATGATTATGAGGAGCAAGATTGTAAACAGTAGACCGAATAGTCTTTCCAGAAATGAAGTTAGAGAAAGTGTGGAAAAAGTCATTGGCTTCTCCTGCGGTGGTAAAATTTAACTGGGAGTGTTTCAAGGTCTGAATCTGATTATGAAGTTTCCCTAAGTCTATGCTACTATCTGAGCTGTTCCAAACACCTAAAATATGATTTCTCAACATATTGGGCATTTGCACTTGTTGAATCAATGATTGCTGCCATAATAACAATAACAATAACAGTAACAGTTGTTGTTACACAGCAAGAACATAATTATCTAATCAGTAAGTTGTTACAGTTACAGGACGTTTTTAAAACAACAGAGGAGCAAACATTATTTTGAGGAGTTAAACAAGATGAAAGCATACATTGTTCACAAGTCACTACATTAGGTCCATTTGTACATTAAGTTTTCAGGAATTATTGGTGAAAAGAAAAACATAAGGAGAGGGTAGACCAGCTAAAATAGATTAAATATAGTCATTTTCTGGTTGGAGTTTTCGCTGCAGCAGCTGTCAGTCCCGCTGGGATCTTGTTGTTTATCTTGTATCTCTTGCCGGTGCAAGCGGCGGCCCTCGCCCCGCCCTCTGCTGAAACTGCGGCAGCAAAGCGAGACAAAAACTTGAGCAAATAGTATACAGTTCCCATATATCTCCTTTCCCCATCAAGTCTCTATCCCATAGTTTTTGCAGATGGATGCTGGCGCTGCTATGGGCTGCTAGTGCGGCGCACTGGGTTCCGTCAGTCAGTCAGGCTGGCCCCGCCCGCAGCTCCTGGCATGCGGCTGTTCTGTGCAGCTGCGGCGTCAGAGGAGTTCCCTTTTTGTTTTGTGGCGAATCAGTCTGTCCGGGATCCAAATTGATGAATTTGCGTCCTGTGGAAAAAATACAAACACTTCCTTGACCGGCAGTTAATTTGGGGTCAGGATNGCGGCTGTTCTGTGTGGCGGCGGCGGCAGAGGAGTTCCCTTTTTGTTTTGTGGCGAATCAGTCTGTCCGGGATCCAAACTGACGAATCTGCATCCTGTGGAAAAAATATAAACACTTCCTCGACCAGCAGTTAATTTTTGGGTCGGGATTTTTTTTTATTGTCTGGAGAGAAGGTCTTTTCACTTTACCAGTGGTTTCACATTTTATTGTTCCAGACGAATCAGCATTTAACATTACAAAGAGTACATGTTGTAAAATCTGATGGGGGGGGGAACTATACTTAAATTCTCCTTTTTAAATTTTTGAATTAGCAAAGCATGTGAGGGTAAATGATGCAAGATTTGACCACAATAATTTTCTATAGCAATCTGCTAATCATCATCAAACATTTTAAAAGCATCAAGTTGTTTTCTGTTATATGGAATTACAATTTTTGATGGCTCTTTACTTAATTTAATAAATCAGTATACTTGAATTAATCTTTATAATTAATATATCAATCAATATATATATTGCAGCAATACAACATGCACACAGCCAATACCAACCAACACAAACCAATGCACTGCAATAATATATGTCACACACACACAATATAATTATACAGTATATATAACATATGTTATCACAGCATGCCAATCTATACCAATTAATATCAGCCACATACATATTATATTACTGCAATATGCACATTATGTGTAAATAATTATACAGTATATATTCAATNGAATTAATCTTTATAATTAATATATCAATCAATATATATATTGCAGCAATACAACATGCACACAGCCTATACCAAGCAACACAAACCAATGCATTGCAATAACATATATCACACACACACAATTATACAGTATATATAACATATGTTATCACAGCATGCCAATCTATACCAATTAATATCAGCCACACACATATTATATTACTGCAATATACACATATATAATTATACAGTATATATTCAATATGCACATATATAGTATACATATTAATATATGAATTAATTAAGTATAGATCCATAAATAGAATTGGTATACCCCTTTTTTTTTGTTTTTTCTGTGTAATTTTTTCATATTTTTGCATATTAGTCCTTTATCAACACTACAACCATAAAGAACACAATTTCAAGTACTGTACTTTTATTTTGGGGAGATCACAGTCTACAGACTCATTTACTTATATTAGACAAGATTAACCCATTTAACTTATTGCAGTTTTTAAATGCACATAAAATACAGAAATTGATGCAATTAAACAAAAT
>SJYH01006967.1:21758-37374 GCA_006408735.1 Sylvicapra grimmia | reverse complement strand
CCCCCCCCTTTTTTTTTGCACTGTGTAATTCCATCATTTTTTGCACACCAGTGCTTTATCAACACTACAACCATAAAGAACACAATTTTAAGTACTGTACTTTTTAGTTTGGTGAGATCACAGTCCACAGACTCCTTTACTTATATTAGACAAGATTGACCCATTCAACTTACTGCAGTTTTTAAATGCACATAAAATACAGAAATTGATACAATTAAACAAAATCTTTAGGATCTTTTTATTATTATTATTTGCACATTTAATTACCGGTCCCCATGATCATCAATGGTTATGGCTCAATTTAACTACACCAATTTATCAACTTTTCATATCCTTAAAGATAACGTAAGTAAAAATTACAATTTCTTATCAAAAGGTTTAGGATTTTCCGAATTTTAAATATCTGCTCTCCCTCCTCCCCTCACCTTAAGACATTTCAAATAAACTAAAAATAACCACATTTCACCTGCAACACTCTTTAGCAATCATTTGATGTATAAAATTTTAACTATGCCCCCAGTTATTTTAAGACACAAAAATGGCTGCCTACCAATCTGTCTCGTCACAAGTTAGAAATACTACATTTATGAATTATCATGAGGGTTTTACGTTTCTTCCAGTTTAGACATTTATACCTTGTCGCTTCTGGATGTTACTGTAACATTGATATTTGTATAATCCATGTTTATGTTCCTTATATGTAATCCTTTAAAACCATAGAAATTTAACACAGTAGTAGGTATACCTTTTTTATATTTTATTTATACCCGTACCCAATCAGGCAAACTGTAATTAGGCAAATATATTTATATTATGTATTTATATCAATATATGAGGCATTGTTAATTGTACTGCCTATTGATAACTAAAAATTGAGAAATCCCTTTTCCAAGCAACTCCTATTTGAAACAGCATATCCCTCTCCCATAGGGTAAAGGGGAGCTAAGGAACTATATAGAGTTAGGAAAGTTCCACAGGTATCCTCAAACCACCAACTTGCATTTTTGTACTTTTAACTACTGTGGGGTCTTGAGGGCAAATGAAACAAAATTTGACTCCTGAAATCTATCAGGGCAACTTGCCAATCATCACTATTTTGTAAAATACTTGGAGTTGATCCTTATTGAATGGAATTACTATATTTACTACTTCTTTTCTAAAAAGTTCCATACTTCTTTTTCTTCCTTTTAAAATTAATTGTGCCACCAACCTGGGATAAGATAAAACTATTTTTTTGGGGTCACTGGTAGATGGAACCAATGGGCCTTCTTGTCACAAGCATATTGTAGGTATATATTTTGTGGCAAGAATAATTTAATCTCATCTTTTGGCAATGTTAATCTTAATTAACTGATCATTAAAGCCTCATTCACTTTAACAAAAGCTAACTCTGTCTCACTAGTCAACCTTTTCCTAGAACTGGGATTAGGATTAATTTTTAAGCAATCAAACAAAAGGCTTTAAGTCTGCAGTAGTCAGTTTTAAATGTGGGCATATCCAATTAATATCCCCTAATAATTTCTGGAAATCATTTAAAGTTAGTAAACAATCTCTCTGCAGCTTTAAAGGGACATTATCAGTTTTTAAAACTTTCAGCAAACCTAAATAAAGAAGCAAGTAAAGAGCTGGTACACAATATCTTTATAAGCTTTTCCAATGATCTTTCTATAACCCAAATCTGGTCTATAGCCTTTTAGATGACAAGTAACCATCTAATCTTTGCTTGAATACTTCCAGCAACAGGGAGTTCACTACTCTCCAAGGTTTTAAACTCTTTCTCACCTTTTCCTCTACAGCATTCCCATCCTGCATACCACTTTCTCTAATCCCACAAACTCACTTTCAGCAGTGTGTGTTGGCCAGGAACTGGGCCAGTCTTTCTCAGCAATGCAAGAAACGTTTGCTCTAGTGTCTAACAGCCAGGACATTTTATTCCTTGAATTAAAAACTATTTTAAAGGCCTAGAAGCTGTAATTTTCTGCACCCAAAAAGCTAGATCTAAATCCTCTGGGGTTCTTAGCTTGAGAAGTCAAGGTTTTTCTGTCTGGTAATAAGGTAAAAGCAAAAGCTGTACTATTTTTTACTTTTATTAATTTGCACAGTTTTGGAAGGTGGCAAGATTAAAACTTTAGTTTTTCCAGTATAATCAGAATCTCCTACACTAGACACCACTGAAATTCCTTGAAAAGAAAGCAAGCTATGCTCTAGCACAAGTCTTACAATGTCCTTAGCCAGGGGGCTAGCCATTCCCATTGGAATCTGAGCAACCGGCCCATCAGGGGTTAATATTTTTTCCCTGGTGGAGCTGAGGTCTAGTCCTGAGCTGCTGCTGGTGCTGCTGCTGCTGCTAAGTCCTGGGGTTAATTGGTGTGGCTTTTTGTCTCTGTTTAGCAGGACATTACCAGCAAAAATATTCTATTTGGCCTCAAGAGAAACATTTTGTATTTGTAAAATCCTTCTTATTACAATTATTTTTATTTCTTTTTCTCTTTTTCTCTTCCTTTTCTCTTTTTCTTTCTTTCTTTTTTTTTCTTGGGTGAGGCCCCCATGAGGGGGTTTTCTGCAAGGAGCAGGTGCTGTTTTAAAAGCATTTTTGCTCAAAAATATTTCCCTATCCTTTTCAACCTTAAGCAATGTTCTGGGAGGCTTTGGATGCAAAGCGGGGAGTTCTTAAGCCCTGAGGAGGTGCAAGCAGAAGTTGCAGTGGTTGCCTTAAATACGATAACTTTTTTTTAAAGGTTTGGTTTGTGTAGAGGGGGAGGGGGCTCTCCAGGGCCCTCAGCCGCTGTGTCCTGTAATCACTTTCCTTCCTTGGGAGGAAGAGTGCAGTCTTCCTCCTTTTCTTTGCCAATGGTAGAATATATGATCTGCGTAGAAGGTGGAGATCCACTACCATCCACTGCTATAGCCTTTCCTACAGGGTATTTAACTAACAGTCTCATGATGGGGGTCCAGAACATCTCTAATCATATTCTACAGAGTAAAAGCATTTACAGGAACTTTTTCTGGCTCATGCAAAGTATAATAAGTTTTTAGCTGTTTTCCTAGCTTCACCCAACTATCTAAATCCCTTTTCTGGAAACCAAAGACATTGCTCTTGTAACACTAGACTTTTTATCTTTAATTTATCTTTTGTTTAACAGTTGCTAAATTACTTCTATAAAGAATTGTCGTTCTCTTGACTCATTGTTACCCATGTCAGAAAATTAAGATTTATAGAAAAGTCTGCCTTAACAAAAGGTTTTACCTTTTGTAAGGGGGGTTTTATTTTCAACCCTAAGAAAGCAGGTTTCTTTCAACTCTCAGAGAGCAGGTTTGTTTCAACCCTTCAACTGGATTTCTTTCAACCCTTCAACTGGGTTTCTTTCAACCCCTTAACTGGGTTTCTTTCAACCCAAAACTTCCCACCCCTCTTTCCCTACCTATCTTATGCAGGGGGGTCCGCGACACCATGAGTGGAGTCCTAGCCATCCCAAAAACTGCTCCCTGGGGGAGACATACCTTCGAATAGCCTGTTCCTGGCATCACTTGCCGGGGTCCAGCCTCAGTAGATCCAGGGAATTAGAAGTGGGTACAGTGTTAGCAAGTAAAGATTTATTTATTTATTAATATAAGATTAGATTAGGAAGAAATCGTGTATTAGGAAAATTACGTGGAGAAAAGAGGCTGAATAACTTGGTTTACGTGGAAAGCCAATGAATTTCCAGACAAGGAACTTGCACCATCCACAGTAGGCCGCCAGCGTCCATTTGAATATCAGAGAGTGCCCCGCCTTGGGCTCTCTCTCTTAAGGATCTTAGAAGCTGGGACAAGTAAGTAGACTTGGTGAGCCTCCACGCCCCAGATGGGAATTCAGCCTGAAATTAGAGTGAAGAGGAGACACGGGGAAACCAGTCCAGGGACTTGCCCTGGCCTCTATTGTCTAGAACGTCTTTTTATACCTTTTTGATTGTACATAGAGATCAATGGGTAATACAAAATTATGCAGCGTCAGCAGCCCTGACTCTTATCAAAACCATGTTTTTCTCTCTGCATACCTAATTGTATATACAAGTCTTAGGTGATTTACATCAACTTCTAGCCAGAGGGCCAATTAACATTTTACAGCCTTTTTTCTGATAAGGGTTTGTCAACCAGAAGACTTATTTATGTTGATCTTTCCAAAGTCTGGTGGCACTCTCAGGAAGCACTAAATAAACTTACATTCTTACATAGCAAGGACACAAGAGGAGTGCAGTGATATATAATAAAGAAAAGTAATTAACTCAAAAGTCTAGTGTTGTTAACACCAAAACTACTATGTATCTTTTCCCATATCCCATTTACATTGATTAACATCCTCCCAGAAGTGAAGTGAAGTCGCTCAGTCATGTCCGCCTCTTTGCGACCCCATGGACTGTAGCCTACCAGGCTTCTCCATCCATAGGATTTTCCAGGCAAGAATACTGGAGTGGGTTANTTTTTTTTTGCACTGTGTAATTCCTTCAAATTTCTGCATATTAGTCCTTTAAAAACACTACAACCATAAAGAACACAATTTCAAGTACTGTACTTTTTAGTTTGGGGAGATCACAGCCTACAGACTCATTTACTTATATTAGACAAGATTAACCCATTCAACTTACTGCAGTTTTTAAATGCACATAAAATACAGAAATTGATGCAATTAAACAAAATCTTTAGGATCTTATTATTATTATTTGCAAGTTTAATTACCGGTCCCCATGATTACCAATGTTTATGGCTCAATTTAACTACACCAACTTATTAACCTTTCATATCTTTAAAGATAACATAAGTAAAAATTACAATTTCTTATCAAAAGGCTTAGGGTTTTCCAAACTTTAAATATCTGCTCTCCCTTTTCCCCTCATCTTAAGACATTTCAAATAAACTAAAAATAACCACATCTCACCTGCAACACTCCTTAGCAATCATTTGATATATAAAATTTTAACTATGTCCCCAGTATTTTAAGACACAAAAATGGCTGCCTACCAATCTATCTTGTCACAAGTTAGAAATACTACATTTAAGAATTAACATGAGGGTTTTAAGTTTCTTCCAGTTTAAACATTTATACTTTTGCACTTCTGGATGTTACTGTAACATTGTTTGTAATCCTTTAAAACACTAGTAATTTAAAACATTAGTAGGTGTACCTTTATTATATTTTATTTATACCCATACTCAATCAGGCAAACTGTAATTAGGCAAATATATTTATATTATGTATTTATATCAATATATGAAGTATTGTTAATTGTACCACCTATTGATAACTAAGAAATTGAGAAATCCCTTTTTCAAGCAACTCCTATTTGAAATAGCATGTCCCTCCCCCATATGCTAAAGGGGAACAAAGGAACTACATAGAGTTAGGAAAGTTCCACAGGTATCCTCAAACTGCCAAGGTAACATTTTTAAACTTTTAACTACTGTGGGGTCTTGAGGGCAAATGAAACAAAATTTGACTCCTGAAATCTATCAGAGCAACTTACCAAATCATCACTATTTTGTAAAAGACTTGCAGTTGATCCTTATTGAATGGAAATACTATATTTGTTACTTCTTTTCTAAAAAGTTCCATACTTCTTTTTCTTCCTTTTAAAATTAATTGTGCCACCAAGCTGGGATAAGAGAAAACTATTTTTCTTGGGGTCACTGGTAGATGGAACCAATGGGCCTTTTTTTCACAAGCATCCTGTTTTGTGGCAAGAATAATTTAATTTCATCTTTTTGCAATATTAATCTTAATTGACTGATCATTAAAGCCTCATTCACTTTAACAAAAGCCAACTCTGTCTCACTAGTCAACCTTTTCCTAGAACTTGGATTAGGATTATTTTTTAAGCAATCAAACAAAAGGCTTTAAATCTGCAGTAGTCAGTTTTAAATGTGGGCATATCCAATTAATATCCCCTAATAATTTTTGTAAATCATTTAAAGTTACTAAACAATCTCTCTGAAGCTTTAAAGGGACATTATCAGTTTTTAAAACTTTTGGCAAACCTAAATATAAGAAGCAAGTAAAGAACTGTTACACAATATCTTTATAAGCTTTTCCAGTGATCTTTCTATAACCCAAATCTGGTCTATAGCCTTTTAGGTGACAAGTAACCATCTAGTCTTTGCCTGAATACTTCCAGCAACAGGGAGCTCACTACTCGCCAAGGTTTTAAACTCTCTCTCACCTCTTCTTCTACAGCATTCCCATCCTGCATACCACTTTCTCTAATCCCACCAACTTATTTTTAATAGTGTGCGTTGGCCAGGAGCTGGGCCAGTCTTTCCCAGTAATGCAAGAAACGTCTGCTCTAGTGTCTAACAGCCCTGACATTTTATTCCTTAAATTTAAAAATCTTTTAAAGGCCTAGAAGCTGTAATTTTCTGCACCCAAAAAGCTAGATCTAAATCCTCTGGGGTTCTTAGCTTGAGAAGTCAAGGTTTTTGTGTCTGGTAATAAAGTAAAAGCAAAAGCTGTGCTATTTTTTGACCTTTATTAATTTGCACAGTTTTAGCAGGTGGTGAGATCAAAACTTTAATTTCCTTAGTATAATCAGAATCTACTCCACCAGACACCACTGAAATTCCTTAAAAACAAAGCAACCTACGCCCTAACACAAGTCCTACAATGCCCTCAGCCAGGGGGCTATCCGCTCCCATTGTAATCTGAGCAACCGGCACATCAGGAGCTGAGTGGCGGAGCTGAGGTCTAGTCCTGAGCTGCTGCTCCTGCTACTACCTGGGGTTGATAGGCGCGGCTTTTTGTCTCTGCTTAGCAGGACATTGCCAGCAAAAATGTTCTATTTGGCTTCAAAAGAAATATTTTTTATTTGTAAAATCCTTCTTATTACGATTATTTTTCTTTTTTTCTCTCTCTTTTTTTCCTTTTTTCTTATTCTTTCCTTTTTTTTTAAACTTTGCTTGGGTGAGGCCCCCCTGAGGGGGTTTTCTGCAAGGAGAAGGCTCTGTTTTAAAAGCTCTTTTCCTCAAAAATATTTTCCCTATCCTTCTTAACCTTAAGCAATGTTCTGGGAGGCTTTGGATGTTAAGTGGGGAGTTCTTAAGCCCTGGGGAGGCGCAAGCAGAAGTTGCAGTGGTCCCTTAAATAAGATGAATTTTTTTTTTAAAGGTTTGGTTTGTGTAGAGGGGGAGGGGGCCTTCCAGGGCGCTCGGCCGCTGTGTCCTGTAAACACTCTCCTTCCTCAGGAGGAAGAGTACAGTCTCCCTCAATTTCTTTGCCAATGGCAGAAAATATGATCTGCGTAGAAGGTGGAGATCAACTACAATCCACTGCTATAGCCTTTCCCATAGGCTAATTAACAGCCTCATGATGGGGGTCCAGAACANGCGCAAGCAGAAGTTGCAGTGGTCCCTTAAATAAGATGAATTTTTTTTTTAAAGGTTTGGTTTGTGTAGAGGGGGAGGGGGCCTTCCAGGGCGCTCGGCCGCTGTGTCCTGTAAACACTCTCCTTCCTCAGGAGGAAGAGTACAGTCTCCCTCAATTTCTTTGCCAATGGCAGAAAATATGATCTGCGTAGAAGGTGGAGATCAACTACAATCCACTGCTATAGCCTTTCCCATAGGCTAATTAACAGCCTCATGATGGGGGTCCAGAACATTTTTAATCATATTCCACAGAGCAAAAGCATTTAGAGGAACTTTTTTCTGGCTCATGCAAAGTATAATAAGTTTTTAGCTGTTTTGTAACTTCACCCAAGTATCTAAATCCCTTTTTTGGAAATCAAGGACATTGCTCTTGTACAAATTTTTAAAAGAAATTGAACACTAACCTTTTTATCTTTATCTTTTGTTTAACAGTTGCTAAATTACTTGTATAAAGAGTTGTCGTTGTTTTGACTCATTGTTACCCGTGTCAGAAAATTAAGATTTATAGAAAAGTCTACCTGAACAAAAAGTTTTACTTTTTGCAAGTGGGGTTTTTGGCCCGAAGAGAGCAGGTTTCTTTTAACCTCTAGAAAGCAGGTTTGTTTCAACCCTTCAACTGGGTTTCTTTCAACCCTTCAACTGGGTTTCTTTCAACCCCTTAACTGGGTTTCTTTCAACCCCTTACCTGGGTTTCTTTCAACCCAAAACTTCCCACCCCTCTTTCCCTACCTATCTTATGCAGTGAGGTCCGTGACACCCTGAGTGGGGTCCTATCTGTCCCGAAAACAGCACACTGGGGGAGACCTACCTTCGAATAGCCTGTTCCGGGCACCACTTGCCGGGGTCCAGCCCCGGTGGATCCAGGGTGATTTGAAGGGTGGACAGCGTCACTGAGGAAAACTTATTTATTTATTAATATAAGATTAGATTAGAAAGAGATAGTATAGTAGGAAAATTAAGTGGAGAAAAGAGGCTGAATANCCCTGAAACCTGAACACGCCTTGCGTTTGCCAGGCTTCCTACCGCATGACCTTGTCACGGGCGGGATTCCTCACACTGGCTCCCGGCAGCCGGGGCCTAGGTGGAAAGCAGGGCAGGAGCGGAGCTGAGGCTAGGAAGGCACACTTGACTTCCCCCAGCTGCCCAAAGCCTGCTCTTTCCTGGGCAGTAAGTCTAGCAGCGAAGCAAGTCTTGGCAAGGCTCGCTCTGGGAAGGGCAGCTAGGCGCGCAGGGCTCTGCCAGATCGGGCCTCAGCAGAGTTGCAGCTCTTCCGTTCTGGAGGCACACACGGCTTTTCCCCATCAGGGCTTGCAGACGCACACAGCTGGGCTGCCTCGTCTTCCCCCGAGGAGGCTCAATTCCCCTCATGCTGTACACTCGGCTTCCAGTTGGGGGCGCCATGCATCTCCTGAAAGTCTGGGTTCAGGGGCTCTTTCCCCAGAGCTGGGGCTGTGGACGGGAGCCCAGACATGCAGGGCAGGCCTGAACCTCCTGCACACGTCTCTGCTGGGTAGGAGAGTGCTAGGGAACCCACGTCTGTCAGACCCTTGCAACAGGGAGCGGGGCCCCTCTGCTGCAGTGATGCTGCTGTCTAGCGCACCTAGGGCCACTTGGAGCATAGTGCTCTCCATGTGGAGCTGGGTCTTTGCTGCCAAGCAAGCACTGGAGAAGCCCGCCAGTTTCCCTTCCCTTCCCTCTGACACAGCTCTCACTGCTGGAGCCCTTGGCTGTGTGGAACCAACCGGCCACTAAGTCCTCCCCAAGGAGGCCTGGGTCCTTGGTGGAAAGGCAGGGCAGGAGCGGAGTTGAGGCTAGGAAAGCGCCCTTGATATCCCCCAGGTGCCCACAGCCTGCTCCTTCCTGGGCAGTAAGCCTAGCAGCGAGGCAAGTCTTGGCAAGCCTCGCTCAGGGAAGAGCATTCAGGAGCCCAGGGCTCAGCCAGATTGGTTCTCAGCAGAGCTGCAGCTCCTCCTTTCTGGAGGCACACACGGATATTCCCCATCAGGGCTTGCAGACGCACGCAGCTGGGCTGCCTCGTCTTCCCCTGAGGAGGCTTGCTTCCACACATGCTGTGCAATTGGCTTCCAGGAAGGGGCGCCATGCAGCTCCTGGAGGTCTGGGCTCAGGGTCTCTTTCCCCAGAGCTGGGGCTGTGGATGGGAGCCCAGTCATGCAGGGGCAGACCCGAACCTCCTACACACATCTCTGATGGGTAGGAGAGTGCTAGGGAACCCATGTCTGTCAGGCCCTTGCCGGTGGGGAGCAGGGCCCCTCTGCTCCAGGGCTGCTTCTGTCTAGCCCACCCAGGGGCCCTTGGAGCCTGGTGCTCTAGTTGAGTCACTGGGTCTGTGCCGCCAAGCAACCGCTGGAGATGCCAGCCATCCAGTGGCCCTTCCCTTTCTTCTGACAGAGCTCTCACTGCTGGAGCCCTTGGCTGTGTGGAACCCACTGACCGCTAACCCCTCCCCAAGGAGGCCTGGGGCCTAGGTGGAAAGGAAGGGCAGGAGCGGAGCTGAGGCCAGGTAGGGGACCTTGACATCCCCCAGCCGCCAATAGCCGGCTCCTTCCCATGCAGAAAGTCTAGCAGCAAGGCAAGTCTGGGCAAGGCTTGCTCAGGGCAGAGCAGCCTTGCGCCCAGGGCTCTGCCAGATCAGGCGTCTGAGCAGAGCTGGAGCTCTGCCGTTCTGTAGGCACACTTGGGCCTTCCCCATCAGGGCTTGCATATGCATGAACCTGGGCTGCCTTGTCTTACCCCAAGGAGGCTCGCTTCCCTGCATACTGTGCACACGGCTCTCAGGTGGGGGCGCCATGTAGCTCCTGGAGGTCTGGGCTCAGGGGCTCTTTCCCCTGAGCTGGGGCTGTGGATGGGAGCCCAGACACCCAGAAGCAGGCCCTAACCTCCTGCACACATCTCTGCTGGGTAGGAGAATGCTAGGGAACCCACGTCTGTCAGGCCCCTGGTGGCAGGAAGCAGGGTCTCTCTGCTCCAGGGCTGCTGTTGTCTAGCCCACCCAAAAGTCTCCTGGAGCCTGGTGCTCTCCGTGTGGCACTGTGTCTGTGCAGCCAAGCAACCGCTGGAGAAGCCATCCAGTTGCCCTTCCCTTCCCTCTGACAGAGCTCTCAATGCTGGAGCCTTTGGCTGTGTGGAACCCTCCAGCCCCTAACCCCTCCTCAAGGAGGCCTGGGGCCTAGTTGGAAAGGCAGGGCAGGAGCGGCGCTGAGGCCAGGAAGGCGACCTTGACATCCCCCAGCCGCCCACAGCCTGCTCCTTCCTGGGCAGGAAGCCTAGCAGCTAGGCAGGTCTGGGCAAGGCTTGCTAGGGCAGAGCAGCCTGGCACCCAGGGCTCTGACAGATCAGGCCTCTGAGCAGAGCTGGAGCTCTGCCGTTCTGGAGGCACACTAGGGCCTTCCCCATCAGGGCTTGCAGACGCACGCAACTAGGCTGCCTCATCATCCCCCGAGGAGGCTCGCTTCCCCACATGCTGTGCACTCGGCTTCCTGGCGGGAGCACCACGAGGCTCCTGGAGGTCTGGGCTCAGGTGATTTCTCCCCTGAGCTGGGGCTGTGGACAGGAGCCCAGACCCGAAGGGGCAGGCCCTAACCTCCTGCACACATCTCTGCCAGGTAATAGAGTGCTAGGGAACCCACATCTGACATTCCCTTGCCGAAGGGGAGCGGAGCCCCTCTGTTCCAGGGCTGCTGCTGTCTAGTCCACCCAGGGGCCTTTGGAGCCTGGTGCTCTCTGTGCGGCACTGGGTCTGTGCGGCCAGGCAACCGCTGGAGAAGCCAGCCATTCAGTTGCCTTTCCCTTCCCTCTGACAGAGCTCTCACTGCTGGAGCCCTTGGCTGTGTGGAACCCACCAGCCCCTAACCCCTCCCCAAGGACGCCTGGGACCAAGGTGGAAAGGCAGGCCAGGAGCGGAGCTGAGGCCAGGAAGGCGCCCTTGACATCCCCCAGCAGCCCACAGCCTGCTCCTTCCTGGGCAGTAAGCCTAGCAGCGAGGCAAGTCTTGGCAAGGCTCGCTCAGGGCAGAGCAGCCTGGCGACCAGGGCTCTGCCATATTCGGCCTCTGAGCAGAGCTGGAGCTCTGCCGTTCTGGAGGCACACTCGGGCTTTCCCCATCGGGGCTTGCAGATGCACGCAGCTGGGCTGCCTCGCCTTCCCCTGAGGAGGCTCACTTCCCCGCATTCTGTGCACTTGGCTTCCATGCGCCATGCTGCTCCTGGACCTCTGGGCTCAGGGGCTCATATCCCTAACTGGGGCTGTGGATGGGAGCCCAGTCACACAGGGACAGGCCCTAACATCCTGGACACCTCTCTGCCTGGTAGGAGAGTGCTAGGGAACCCACGTCTGTCAGGCCCTTGCTGGCAGGTAGCGGGGCCCCTGTGCTCCAGGGATGCTGCTGTCTAGCCCACCCAGGGGCCCTTGGAGCCTGGTGCTCTCCGTGCGGTGCTGGGTCTGTGCGGCCAAGCAACCACTGGAGAAGCCAGCCATCTAGTTGCCCTTCCCTTCCCTCTGACAGATCTCTCACTGTTGGAGCCCTTGGCTGTGTGGAATCCACTGGCCCCTAACCCCTCCCCAAGGAGGCCTGGGGCCTAGGTGGAAAGGCAGTGCAGGATTTTAGCTGAGGCCAGGAAGGTGTCCATGACATCCCTCAGCCGCCCACAGCCTGCTCCTTCCTGGGTAGGAAGCCTAGCAATGAGGCAAGTCAGGTTAAGGCACGCTCAGGGCAGAGTAGCCTGGCGCCTATGTCTCTGCCAGATCGGGCCTCTGAGCAGAGCTGGAGCTTTGCCATTCTGTATGCACACTCAGGCCTTCCCTATCAGGGCTTGAATCTGCACGCACCTGGGCTGCCTCGTTTGCCCCCGAGGAGGCTTGGTTCCCCACATGCTGTGCACTCGGCTTCCAGGAGGGGTCCAGGAGGGGTCTGGACTCAGGGACTCTTCCCCCGGAGCTGGGGCTGTGGAAGGTAGCCCAGACACACAGAGACATGCCCTAAACTCCTGCACACGTCTCTGCTGGGTAGGCGAGTGCTAGGGTACCCACGTTTGTCAGGCCCTTGCCGGCAGGGAGCGGGGCCCCTCTGCTCCACGGCTGCTGCTGTCTAGCCCACCCAGGGTCCCTTGGAGCCTGGTCCTCTCCATGCGGTGCTGGTCCTGTGTGACCAAGCAACCGCTGGAGAAGACATCCAGTTCCCCTTCCCTTCCCTCTGACAGCTTTCACTGCTGGATCCCTTGGCGGTGTGGAACCCACCATCCCCTAACCACTCCCCAAGGAGGCCTGGGGCTTAGGTGGAAAGGCAGGGCAGGAGCGGAGCTGAGGCCAGGAAGGTGCCCTTGACATCCCCCAGCTGCCGACAGCCTGCTCCTTCCTGGGCAGTAAGCATAGCAACAAGGCAAGTCTGCTCAAATCTCGCTCAGGGTAGAGCAGCCTGGCGCCCAGGGCTCTGCAAGATTGGGCCTCTGAGCAGAGCTGGAGCTGTGCCATTCTGGAGGCACACTCGGGCCTTCCCCATCACGGCTTGCAGACACACGCAGCAGGGCTTCCTCATCTTCCCCCGAGGAGGCTCGCTTCCCTGCATGCTGTACACTCAGCTTCCAGGTGGGGGCACCATGCGCCTCCTGGAATTCTTGGCTCAGGGGCTGGTTCCCCTGAGCTGGGGCTGTGGGCAGGAGCCCAGACATGCAGGGGAAGGCCCAAACCACCTGCATATGTCTCTGCTGGGTAGGAGAGCACTAAGGAATCTACATCTGTCAGGCACTTGCTGGGCATAAATGGAGTCACCCTCTCCAGGTGTAGAGCTGCATACCACACCCAGGAGCCCTAGGAGCCTCGTGCTCTCTATGCAGTGCTGAGTCTGTGCTGAGAAGCAACCACTGTAGAAACCATCCAGTTGCCCTTCCCTTCCTTCTGACAGATCTCTCACTGCTGGAGCCCTTAACAGTGTGGTAATCCATGAACCGTGAACCCCTATACTGAACCAAAAACCCCAAACCGTGAACCACAAACCCCTAATCCGAACTGCAAATGCCTAAGCAGAAACCCAAACTTTGAGCCCAAATACCAAAAACCAAAACCAAAACCCAAAACCCCTAACCTGAACCCCAAACCCCTGACCCAAACCATGAACCCCTAAACAGAACTCAAACCCCTAACTCGAAACGTGAACCCCTAAACCAAACCCCAAACCACTAAAGTGAATCCCAAACCCCAAACCCCAAACCCCTAACTGGAACCAGAAAACCCTAACCCAAAACCCAAAACCCTAACCTGAACTGCAAAACCCTAACTGGAACATTGAATCCCCAAACACGAACCCGAACCCCAAACCCCTATCCTGAACCATGAACCCCTAACACAAACTGTGAACCCCTAACCTCAAGCCCCTAACCCCAAGACCCTAACCCAAACCCAGAACCCCGAATCCCAAAACCGAAAACCCAAACCCAAAACCCCAATCCCCTAACCCGGACACCAAAATTTGAACACCAAATCCCGAACCACAGACCCCTAACCCAAACCATGAGCCCATAAAATGAACCCCAAATCTTTAACCCAAACTGTGAACCCCTAACCTGAACCCCAAGCCCTTAACCCCAAACCCTTTTCCCGAACCATAACCCCTAATGCTAACCTAAAACCTCTAAGCAAAACGTGAACCCCTAAACCAAACCCCAAATCTCTAACCTGAAGCCCAAACACTGAACCCCTAACCGGAACCGCGAACCCCTAACCCGAACCCCAAACCACAAACCCAAACCCGAACCGCAAAACCCAAACTGTGAACCCCAAACCCCTAACCCAAACTGCGAACACCTAACCCCGAACCCCAAACCCCAAACCCATATGCAGCACCACACCCAGAGTGTGGTATTCCATTCGTGCCCAGAAAGGGCATGCCAGATGTTGGTTCACTAGCACTCTCTTACCCATCCAAGAACTGTGCAGGTGGTTTGGGCCTGCCCCTGCCTGTTTGGGCTCCCACCCACAGCCCCAGCTCAGGGGAACCATACCTTGAAGCAGGAGCTACTGGAGGCACGTGGTGCCCCCACCTGGAAGCCGAGTGCACAGCATGCAGGGAAGTGAGCTTCCTCAGGGGAAGACGAGGCAGCCCAGCTGTGTGCATCTGCAAGCCCTGATGGGGAAAATCCGTGTGTGCCTCCAGAACGGCAGAGCTGCAGCTCTGCTCAGAGGTCCGATCTGGCAGAGCCCTGGGCACCTGGCTGCTCTGCCCTAAGCTAGCCTTGCCCAAAATTGCCTCGCTGCTAGGCTTACTGCCCAGGAAGGAGCAGGCTGTGGGCAGATGGGGGATGTCAAGGGCACCTTCCTAGCCTCAACTCTGTCTTGCCCTGCCTTTCCAGCTAGGTCCCAGGTCTCCTTGGGGAAGAGTTAGGGGCTGGTGGGTTCCACACAGCCAAGGGTTCCAGCAGTGAGAGATCTGTCAGAGTGAAGGGAAGGGCAACTGGATGGCTTCTCCAGTGGTTGCTTGGCTGCACAAACTCAGCGTGGCATGGAGTGCACCAGTCTCCCAGGGCCCCTGGGTGGGCTATGCAGCACCACACCTGGAGAGGGGGACTCCATTCACACTGGGCAAGGGCCAGACAGACGTGGGTTCCCTAGCGCTCTCCTACCCAGAGGAAATGTGTGCAGGTGGTTTGGGCCTGCCCCTGCATGTCTGGGCTCCCGTCCACAGATCCAGCTCAGGGGAACAAGTCCCTGAACCATGACCTCCAGGAGACGTGTGGAACCCCCACCTGGAAGCCGAGTGCACAGGATGCAGGGAAGCGAGCCTCCTCATGGGAAGACGAGACAGCCCAGCTGCATGCATCTGCTAGCCCTGATGGGGAAGATATGAGTTTGCCTCCAGGATAGCAGAGATCCAGCTCTGCTCAGCGGCCCAATCTGACAGAGCCCCGTGCACAAGGCTGTTCTGCCCTCGGCGAGGCTTGCCCAGACTTGCCTAGCTGCTAGGGTTACTGCCCAGGAAGGAACAGGCTGCGGGTGGCTGGGGGATGGCACAGGCACCTTCCTGGCCTAAGCTCCGCTCCTGCCTTGACTTTAACCTAGGCCCCAAACCCATAACACGAACCATGAACCCATCAACTGGACCCCAAACACCTAAACTGAATCACAAACCCCGAACCCCAAACCCCTAACCTGAACCCCAAACCCCTTACCCGAACCCCAAATCATAAACCACAAACCACAAACCCAACCCCAACCC
>SJYH01006966.1:204376-225532 GCA_006408735.1 Sylvicapra grimmia | reverse complement strand
AGGTGACGCGCTGGGAGGTCATTGTGGGGCCTGTGCACAGTCCGCCCCTGAGCGACTGCCCCCCACGTTCTACCTGCCGCCAGGGTCACGAGCTGGGCCAGCGTGGTCTGGGCCTGCACCCACCCTTGTCCCCCGGGGTGAAGAGACCACCACGTCCTCCCCACCCAGGGCCTCGCCTCCCTCTGCCCTGAGTCTTCGCGACCAACCCCACTCTGTCCCTTCTCTCTATCCGTGCCCTCGCCTCCAGACCCCCTCCCTTTGCCCGTGTGCACCACAGGGGGCTGCGCTAGATCGTCCCTGAAAGCCCTGAAAACCGGGGTCCACCTAGACCGCCGTGGTCAGGTCCCGCCCCAGGCCACGCCCCGTCATCCCCAGCACCCCCTCTACGGTCACTCCCGGCCGAGCTGCCAGGGGGAGATGCACGCAGGCCCTTTCCCGGGCCCTCCGCTCGGGAGTCCTGGCACCTACCCACCTGGCCCTGGTTGCCTCAGCCTCGCCAACCTGGTCCCGCCAACCCCAGCCCTGCCGGGAATGGGCACCTCCCGTCGCTGACACTCAGGCCTGCCCTACCACACCTCATGTCCCGCCCACGAATGCCCCCGAGCTTCCCTTTTCGGCCTCCCATTTTCCACACAGTCACCCTGGGACCCCCTTGGCAAAGCACCCCGAGTTTAAGCGGATCCTGGGCCCTCCTGCTGCCCGCATCCTTGACCCGGCAGCCTCCTCGGAGGACGCCGTCCGCACATGGACGCACTGTGTGTCCTCGTGGAAGACGAGGCTTCCGCCAGAGCTCCCTCGCTCTCCCTCCCACCGCTCCTCCGAGACGCACTGGCTGCCCCCAAGCCCGTCCTCCAGCCCTCGGAGGGCGGCCAGCGGCCAGGATGCCCTGCCTCCCTTGGCCCGCCCGGGGACAGCCCGCCCAGCGCCGCCTTGTCTGCGTCCACCGCCGGCAGAGCGCTATCGTGCTAACCAAGATGTCCCCACTGAGCTTCTGGCCGACGGTGGGTGTCTCCTGAGTCTGGTCTTCTGCTCCGGGGTGGGCAGTGCAGCCACACCTGGACGTGGGAAGCACCGCCTGTGCTCCCGGGGCTCTGGCCTCGCTGCCCCTCCCAACGTCCAGCCTGGGAGGGACGCAGCCTCGGCCCCCTGCTGCCAGGGGTAAGACCGCCGGCCTCAGTCCCTTCCCAGCCCCGGCATTCATCAGGTGGACGCGGACCGGGCCAGGCTCTTGCCAGGACCCCAGGGGCCAGCCGTCTGCCGCAGCAGGGAGGTGGGTGCACGCGTGCTCCTGCCCGGGGAGCTTTCTGGGCCTGGGGAGCCCCGCATCTTGTCAGTGTCCCGTCCAGGAGCGCAGCGTCCCACCCTCGTTTCTTCACCGTCCTGGGCCTTCGGGATGCGGCTACCTGAGGGCCAGCACACGCACCAGTAGGAAGGACGTGGGGTCACTGACAGCTGGCGGGCTGGGAGGGACCCTCAGCCACCCACGGCCACACTGCGCACGCCCGGGGGTGACCGCCGCACGCAGACCACGGCCCCGTGGGGAGTGTTGCGGCCAAGTCACCCCCGCGCGCGCAGAGGCCGCTGGACTCGGACAGGACACGGGCTGCTGGTCTTGACTGATACCATGCTGGGTGTCAGGTTTCAGTTTGCTTTAATACCATAGCCTTGAAGCTCCATCTCCCCTTAGAGCTGAACAATTTACTCTGCACTTTTACCAAAAGCTACGTGCTTATGAGGAATCCCCACACTTCAGACTCCGCCAGTTTAAGTTTGTGGAAATATGGGGCGGCTACCGTTCATCCTGCTCAGTACAGAAACAGCCAAGAGCATGTGCCCAGGGGGGACGCCGAGGAGACCCTGGCCCGTGGCCCCACCGAGCCCCGGGCTCTGACGACTGGCGTGTCCACCGGGATGGGGCCCGTGCACGTGGAGGGTCATTGCCCCTCCAAGGGTCCCCGAGCCCAGCAGCCTCCCCGGCTTGGCCCTGCCCCCACAGCTCCGGACAGGGGCGCCGAGTGGCCCTGGGGGCCCACCTGCTACTCCGGAGGGCAGTGCTGACCTGAGATCACCACAGGCGCAGGGAGCCCAGGACCACAGCAAGGGCCCACACACATGCCGGGAGGCCCCCGCGCACGCCGGGAGGCCTGCGTCGCGGGCGGGTGTGGACCCAGCCCGATACACGCGCCCACCCAGGACAGACCCCAGAGCCGTGAGGGTCCACACAGTCACGAGGAAGGGGGCCCACTCAGAGAGCCACTGCAGGCTGGCCACAGAGACCCCGCCACTGCTGTTCTGGAGGGCGGTGGGCGCCGGCTCTGGCTCAGGGCTGGCAAGCACCCAAGGGTGCCTGGTGCCCACCAGCCAGCCCAGCGTCGCCAGGGCACACGGGCAGAGTCTCGGGCCCACAGGCTGGACGAGGGATACCCACCATTCTCCCCACTGTGCTCAGGATGTCCGACTGTGGGTTCCCACAGCTGCAGGAGACTCCGCCTGCTTCTCTTGGGCCAATTTATCCTAAACCTTCTCCCCACCTTGCCTCTGCTGACCGCAGGCTCGCCCTACACCAGCCATCTCCGCAGAAGACCCTGGCTCCTTCCTCGCCCTTTGCGCGGCATGAGCCATCCCCAGGGGCGGCTTTGTGCCTGCAGGCATTCACAGCCCTTGCAGGGAGCCCACTTCCCTGTGCTGGGAGATAAAGGGCCAGCCCACCCACCAGGAGACTGGCCCGCCCGTTACGTGAAACAGGAGCAGATGAAGAGACAGGATTTGATTGGCGCTTTACCAGGTGCCCTGGTCTCCGCCTGGCGTTCTGCCCCGGGATGGGGGCGCACCACCCCTGATGACACCCTCTGAAGGCCCAGCACTGGGCGCGGGGCTCTCGCCACGGGGTCTGTGGCCGGGTGTGCATGTCACAAACCTCCCCGTGTCCTCGGGCACCCCAGGACCTCTGCTCCTGCTGGACCCCCTTCCTCCATGCTGGGCTCAGCTTCCTGGGCCCTCATCCCAGCTCCTCCTCCCACGTCCCTGTGCCCACCGCGAGTGAGGACCCCTGGCCGGGGGCCGGGAGGCGGGCTGGGGACAGAGGCCTGGCCTGGCGCACGGTGTCGGAACTGTTGCAGGGGAGAGGCACCCACGTGGGTGACCCTGCATGAGGCTGTTGGAGCCTCAGGGAGAGGAGGACGCAGGAGGCAAGGAGCAGGCTTGTTCCCAAAGAGGTCAAGTGTGTGAGCACCTTGAGGACAAGGGGACCTGACCTTTCAACTGTCAGCACAGGGGTTGCAGATTTCAAGACAGAAAACGAGGATGAGCTCTGTCTTGGGCTGGAAATGACGGTGCCTGTGCAAGTGCTTCATTTTCCAAACACACAGGCGGATGCAGACATCCCCGGGGGCGACGGACTGTGACAGGCGAAACAGAGATCGCGGCATCCGGCCCCACCCCTCCATGGCAAACAGGTGGGGAAACAGTGGAAGCAGTGGCCGACTTTACTTTTCTGGGCTCCAAAATCACTGCAGATGGTGACTGCAGCCATGAAATTAAAAGACGCTTGCTCCTTTGAAGGAAAGTTATGACCAACCTAGACAGCTGATTAAAAAGCAGAGACATTACTTTGCCAACAAAGGTCCGTCTAGTCAAGGCTATGGTTTTCCTGTGGTCATGTATGGATGTGAGAGTTGGACTGTGAAGAAGGCTGAGCACTGAAGAATTGATGCTTCTGAACTGTGGTGTTGGAGAAGACTCTTGAGAGTCCCTTGGACTGCAAGGAGATCCAACCAGTCCATCCTAAAGGAAATCAGTCCTGGATGTTCATTGGAAGGACTGATGTTGAAGCTGAAACTCCAGTACTTTGGCCACCTCATGCGAAGAGTTGACTCACTGGAAAAAAATCCTGATACTGGGAAAGACTGAGGGCAGGAGAAGGGGACGACAGAGGATGAGAGGGTTGGATGGCATCACTGACTCAATAGACATGAGTTTGAGCAAGCTCCAAGAGTTGGTGATGGACAAGGAGGCCTGGTGTGCTGCAGTCCATGGGGTTGAAAGAGTCGGACACGACTGAGCAACTGAACTGAACTGGACTGGAGATGTAACAGTCTGTGTGCTGCCTGCCTTGGAGCAGGGGGGCTGGGGAGGGGCCCGCAGCCCGAAACCCTCGAGCAGGCCCGGTGCCCAGACCTGGGTTTCTGAGACGGTCCTCACCAGAGGAGCCCGGAGCTACCTGGTGGATGGATGATCCAGGGCTGGGGCGAGCGAGGCACAGGGGGCCAGAAATCTTGGGTCAGAAAGTGAGGAGCTGTTTAAGAAAGGCGGGCCACGTGGGAGGAGCATGAGCCAGCATGAACGGGCTGCCCCTGGCTGAATCTGGGGCAATTCGGTCATGAAAATACAGAATGACAGGAACAAATTATAACCCACTGAATGTGACCAGGCTACATGCACCCAGATTTACAGCAAAGAAGACACAGAAAATTTGAGGACTCAGGTGTTGTAACAGCTCAGGTGCTGTGACTGAAGATCCTGCATGTGCAGCTGAGACCTGGCACAGCCAAATAAAGAAACAAAAATGAATGTTTTCTAAAAACTATGAATTTGTAGCTTAATCAGCTTGCAAGAGCAGACTCACTGGAAAAGACCCTGATGCTGGGAAAGTTGAAGGCGAAAGGAGAAGAGGGCAGCAGAGGACGGAACGGCTGGATGGCATCACCTACTCAATGGCCGTGAACTTGAGCAAATTCTGGGAGACAGTGGAAGACAGGGAAACCCGGTGTGCTGCAGGCCAGGGGGTCACAAAGGGTTGGACACAGCTCAGCGACTGAACAACGGCAACCGCCAACAGTAACAGCTTGCGTGGCTGTTGGGTGGATCTAGGCAGCCAGCTGTGTTTCTGCACTGCAACTGAAGCAGAAGTTATTTGTAGGTCTTTTTCTAGACCATTTGAGAGTAAATCATAAACGAGATGCCCCTTCATCCCCCTGTGCCTCCGAGTCAGGATGCCAAGCCAACTCGTGGTCACACCCTGGTCCTCAGATTCCGTATGTCCTTCAGTAGAGACTCCAGCCCCACGCTGAGCGTGGTTTTAGGTGTCACCCTTGACATTTCCAGCTCCTTTATTTGCAGAAAGTCCCTGAGTTGGGTCTGCTGGGGGCACTCCTCAGGACTAGAGGTAGGTTACAGGCCTGCGGCAGGAGGTCCCTGAGGTGGGGCCAAGCTTCCTCACAAGCTCTGCCTGGCAGGACTCCCACTTTCTAAGAAAATACTGGTACAATTTATGTCAGGGAATGTTTGCCTTTGTTCTCTTCTAGGGGTTTTGTGGGGTTGTGTCTTTTGTTTGCCTTTGGGCCACTTTGGGTTTATTTCTGTGTGTGGTGTGGGAGAGTTCTAACTTCGTGGATTCATATATGGCGGTCCAACTTTCCCAACACCACTTGCTGAAGAGGTTGTCCTCCTACTTTATATTCTTGCCTCCGTGGTCAGAGGTGGCTGGCCACGGGTGCCTGGTTCCTTTCTGGGCCCCCTCTGCTCCCTGGAGCTGTGTGTCTGTGTTTACGCCGGCGCCGCGCTGTTTTGATTACTACAGCTTCGTAGTGTTGTCTGAAACCCGGGAGGGTTATGCTACCAGCTTTGTTCTTTTCCCATAAGATTTGCTTTGCAATCCCGGGGTCTTTTGTATTTCCATTAAATTTTAGGGTTATTTGTTCAAGTTCTGTGAAAACTGTCACGGGTCATTTGACAGGGAAAGCATTAAGCCAGCGATTGATCAGATAGTCTGAGTAAAGGATTTTCTGGGTAACTGTTACAGACAACAGCTGCTGAGATTCTGGGAAGGGACAAGCCATGAGGGGTAACTCTATCATATTTAGATGCATTACAAAGCTTGGATGAGAGGCCAAGCTCCAGGGCACAAAGGATCAACCCTGGGGAGGAGTGGACGTCTGGCAGAAGATGCCCAAACGTGAGGGAAAATACTGTTGCAGCGTGGTTGGCTTTGAAGCTCGGAGGCCACCTCAGTGACTGATCACTTCCAGGGTGAAAACTGAGTGTCTGGGGGACCTACTCTTCGTGTGAACCTCATTTATCCCTTTTGACTTTTCTACCATATGTGTGTTTTCTGCTTAAATAAATAAATAAAACATGACCTCAAACGTTATACAAATGCCAGCTGCTTCTCTCCCCGAGCACGAGCTGGCCTGCAAGGCGTGGAGAGAGCAGGCCTGGCTCCCTGGCAGGACCGCTGACCAGCAGAGCCGGCCAGGCCTTCAGCCTCTCCCTGGGCTCCCAGCTGGGCCAGGCGGCCCACCGTCCCTGGGATCCACTGTCCCCTCTGGGGCAGACGCGTGAAGAGGAGGTGATGCCCGGGGCGCAGGGGGCAGGGCTGGCCCAGCCGCTAGGTGAGATCCTCCCGAGTCAGGACTCCATGCTCATCACCCCGCACCCTCCTCTGAACTGAGCCAGCTGCCCCAGCAATCATGAGTCATTATGTTGGTACATGACTTCTTTCTTGCTTGCTTTTTTTTTTTTCAAAAGCAGCTTTATTGAGATATAGTTCACATGCCAGGTAGCTAGTCTATTTGCAGTGTGTGTTATGATGATTTTAGAGGATCCCTGGTCATGCATCCCTTGCCACAATTCATTTCAGACCCTTCTTACCCCCCGGAGCCACCCTGCTGCCCCGGCTCTCCCCTTGCACACCCCCTCCCCAGCCCGTGCAATGGCCAGTCCACTCCCTGTCTCTGTGGATTTGCCTGTTTGGGGCATTTCATGAGAAGAACCGCGGCCAGGTGGCCTGGCGCCTCGTTCTCTCCTGCAGCGGGGTGTTTCCAGGGTTCACGCGTGCTGAAGGGGGTGTCAGCACTTCACTTATCTTTATTCCAAGCCATATTCCGCTGTGTGGATGGGCCCACTTGCCAGCCTATGGCCATTTGGCTATTGTGAGTTAATGTCAGTGTGAACAGCCATGTATGGGTTTTCTTTTAATGTAGAGAATACATATTTAGGAGCAGATATCACACAGTGTATTGCTTACTCCTATCCCTCCAAATGGGCTTCCCAGGTGGCTCAGTGGTAAAGAACCCACCTGCCAATGCAGGAGATGCAGGAGACGTGGGCTCAGTCCCTGGGCCGGGAAGATCCCCTGGAGGAGGAAACGGCACCCACTCCAGTGCTCTTGCCTGGAGAATCCCATGGACAGAGGAGCCTGGTGGGCTGCCGTCCATGGGGTCGCAAAGGGTTGGACTCAACTGAGGACAGTCCTTATTTATTCCTCCAAACCAGGCTTATTCTTCTCGACCACTTATCCTTCCAAACTTCTATTCTGGTAAAATACATACGACATCAGATTTCTCATTTCAGCCAGTTTTAAATGTTCACTGGTACCACTACCACCCACCTCTGCAAGTCTTCATCCTGGAGAACTGAAACTGTTTAAGCAATTGTTTATTGTCCCCCAAAACAACACTGCCCCCCCCCCGCCCCACGAGCCCACCTTCCGCGCCCACGACTGGTCTCCTCTCAGTAGCTGATGGGGGGCCGAGCAGCCTTGGTCCTCGTGCCTGGCTCACGTCTCGGAGCACAGCCTCCTCGAGCTCCGGTCCTGTTGGAGCCTGTGTCAGACCCTCCTTTGGCCTCAAGGCTGAGCGAGGCCCCGCCGTGGGCTGGTTTGGTCTCGGCCCGCGGACACTGATGCACCTCCAGGGGGGCCCGGGTTCGCCTGGGCCGTGCGGTGCCCACAGACAGTTCCCGGAGACAGGTCGTGGCTGCACCGGCCCGCGTGGCCTCACAGCGATGACCGTCAGGGAACCCTGAGAGGACAGGCCCGTCACTCACAGGCCCCGGAGGGCCCACGGCGCGGGCACAGCGAGGTCACAGGTCACAGGAGAGAGGGGATCAGGCTCTGCCTTTGGGGGGTGAGGGTGGGGCCTGGGGCTTGGGGGTTCACTCTTCAGCGGTGAATTGAACGCAGAAGGGTGGGAGTTAGGGAAGGAGGGGAGAGGGGGTCGCTGCGGTGGTCCGCTGTGTGGGTCACCAGGGCACTGGGGAAGCGGAAGCTCAGGCTGGCAGTGGCGGGCCCGACTTCTCCCTGGGCACCTTGCTGGTGACCCCACTGCAGCGTCCTCATCCGGGGACCGTCTGTGAAACGGGCGCCTCGCAGCAAAGGCTGTCCATCTAAGGAAGAAATAGAAACTATTACTCAAGCCACGGTGGGGATTATCACCCAGGAAGAGCCTCTCAGAAAGCTGACTGGTCACCAGAGGCCAACCCACAGCGGCGCGGGTTTCTGAGACAGGCTCTGCGTGCCGCGCCACAGGTCGTTCGCACACTCCAGGCCTGTGAGGGCACGGTGGGGTCCTGCCACCTGCACAAGGCCAAGCGGAATGCTGTCTTCACGGAGCGGTCTTGGTGCTGGGCGACCGTCGCTCTTCAAGGCCGAGCAGGTGTCCCTGCTGAGGGGGAGGCGGGTCGATGCAGATACAGACGCACAGTGCGCGGGGTCGGGGGAGACACAGGAGGCAAACGGCAGATTTCTCTCATCTCCCCGTAAAATACGGATTTTATTTCATAGGCGCTGCACCATGGTCAGAGAAGCAGGCTGTCAGGCAAGTTATGCCAACTGAAAAAATGCACAGCCTAGGAGCTGAGAATTGTTTCCTTTGTGGACACGCCTGAGGACTAGCGTCCAGGAGACAGAGTCTCGGTAGCTCTGAGACTGATTTGGAGAAGTTGGGAGGAGCCAGGGTGTATTGGAGCTTCTTGTGAAAAAAAAAAAAAAAAGAGTGTGGTCGAGCCTCAGAATGTGGCGGCAAATCGCCAGTATCTCCAGTTAAGGCATCGGGCGCGCTGGGCTCGCCGCAGTTATTCCTCTGACGTGCACCTTGTCATGCCCCCAGGGCCAGAACCCTGCCTGTCTCCCTCCCGAGGGCCTCCGCACGCCCTGCTGGAGGCGGTGGGCAGCTGCGACGGGGCGGCTTGACGGCCGCCGCTTCCTTCGTTTGCTGGCAGGTGACGTGTCTCGTCCGCAGTTTCGATGCATAGAGCAGGTCTGACCCATCCGTTTGTTGATGTGCACCTGGCATGCTGCTGAGCTCAGCCCGCGAGTGTCGGGAGGATCTTCATGAGGACGGTGCACGCGTGCTGAGCTGCTTCAGTGGACTCTTTGCAACCCCCTGGACTGTAGCCCGCCAGGTTCCTCTGTCCATGGGATTTTCCAGGCAAGAACACTGGAGAGGGATGCCATTTCCTCCTCCAGGGGATCTTCCCGACCCAGGGATCGAGCCGAAGCTCTTACGTTTCCTGCGTTGGCAGACGGATTCTTTACCACTTGCACCACCTGGGAAGCCCGCAAGGACAGTGGTCTGTAGCTTTCTATCGGCTAGGTCTTGTCTGGCTCAGTTGTCAGGCAATGCCGCCCTTAAAGAATAGTAAGGATATGTCTCCTTCTCTTCAGTCTGTTTTTGGAAAAGTGTGAGAAGGATTGGTCTTAGCACTTTGAATGTTTGTTAGTTGGAGAATTCACCAGGGTCAGCCATTGAGTGCTTAGCTTGATTTTCTTTGCTGAGAGATGTTTAATTTACTGATTCAGTTTCCTTCTTAGTATAATATAAAGTCTGTTCAGAGTTTCTATTCACTATTTCTTGCTGGTGTAGGTTTCGTGTTTCTCGGAATGTGCGCTTCATCTGTTACCCAGCTGGGCTGCGTTTGCTCACAAGGCCCTCTTCTAATCCTTCTCAGTTCTGTAGAGTTGGCAGTGAAGCCCCCACTTTAATCTCTGACTCTAGCCTTCGAGCCTTCTGCTTTTGCTGGTTCATCTAGGTAAGGTCTGTCGACTGTTCATCTTTTCAGAGAACTACCCTTTGATTATGTTGCCTTGTTTTTCCATTTGCTAGTCTTTATCTCCGTTCTAATCTTTATTATTTCTTTTCACGAGCTGCTTTGGGCTTAGCTTTTTTTCTCCAGTCTGTTTAATTTGAGAAGTGGAATATTTCCTTCTATATCAGTAAACGAAGAACATCACAGTCCTCAGTGATTTCAGCCCTCCAACAAGAGCTGGCGAGCCCTGAGGGGACCCAGGGGAGAAGAACCCCTGCCATCTAGCCCTGGATGCAGCCTCTCCCCCCGGAGCCCTGAGGGGGCACAGGCCGTGCGCACACGGGGCCTGGTCCAGGGAGTCGAGCTGCCTGGCAAAGTGAGCCCAGACTCGCACGTCCTCCCAAATACAGAAAAGCGCCGCATTCCTTAGCTTGGGATCTCTGGTTTTCTTTAATTAACAATAATCTTGATGTTCCTGCCACTTGTCCTTTGTGGCAAAAACTGCTATATATCCAAGCTCCCCCCGCACCTCCTCAAAGAAGTTCCTCAGGACTGTCTGAGACACAGCCCCCCGGGCTCCAGTCCTCATTCTGCCCAAATGAAACTTCACTCCCAACTCTCACACTGTGCAGCTTCCCCCGACGAACTGTAAAAGTAAGTTGTTGATCTGAAATCTGTCTTCTTTCTAAAATTTGATTAAAGTCATACCCGCTTAGCAGCATGTCGACACAAAACAAAAATTACATTCACAAGCTAAAAGCTGAGAGGTATGTTTTATTCCGTGGGCATTCTAAGGCCTTCAAGCCCAAGAGACTGCATCTCAAGTGACCCGGAGAGATCTGCTCCGAGAAAGGGGTCGAGATGTATAGGAGTTTTGCAGCAAAGGGCAGGGGTAGGAACAGAAGACTCAGCTCAGCTCAGCTCAGTTCAGTTGCTCAGTCGTGTCCGGCTCTTTGTGACCCCATGGACTGCAGCACGCCAGGCCTCCTTGTCCATCGATAACTCCCGGAGCTTACTCAAACTCATGTCGATCGAGTCAGTGATGTCATCCAACCATCTCATCTTCTGTCATCCCCTTCTCCTGCCTTCAGTCTTTCCCAGCATCAGGATTTTTTTCCAGTGAGTCAGTTCTTCATATCATGGGGCCAAAGTGTTAGAGTTTGAGCTTCATCATCAGTCCTTCCAATGAATATTCAGGACTAATTTCTTTTAGGATGGACTGGTTGGATCTCCTTGCAGTCCAAGGGACTCTCAAGAGTCTTCTCCAACACCACAGTTCAAAAGCATCAGTTCTTTGGCACTCAGCCTTCTTCACAGTCCAACTCTCACATCCATACATGACTACTGGAAAAGCCATAGCTTTGACTAGACAGACCTTTGTTGGCAAAGTAATGTCTCTGCTTTTTAATATGCTAAGTTGGTCATAGCTTTTCTTCCAAGAAGCAAGTGTCTTTTAATTTCATGGCTGCAGTCACCATCTGCAGNAATGTCTCTGCTTTTTAATATGCTAAGTTGGTCATAGCTTTTCTTCCAAGAAGCAAGTGTCTTTTAATTTCATGGCTGCAGTCACCATCTGCAGTGATTTTGGAGCCCAAGAAAATAAGGTCTGTCACTGTTTCCATTGTTTCCCCATCTATTTGCCAAGAAGTGATGGGACCAGATGCCGTGATCTTCGTTTTCTGAATGTTGAGCTTTAAGTCAGCTTTTTCACTGTCCTCTTTCACTTTCATCAAGAGGCTTTTTAGCTCCTCTTCACCTTTTGCCATAAGGGTGGTGTCATCTGCATATCTGAGGTTATTGATATTTCTCCTGGCAATCTTGATTCCACCTTGTGCTTCTTCCAGCCCAGCGTTTTTCATGATGTACTCTGCATATGAGTTAAATAAGCAGGGTGACAATATACAGCCTTGATGTATTCCTTTTCCTATTTGGAACCAGTCTGTTGTTCCATGTCCAGTTCTAACTGCTGCTTCCTGACCTGCATACAGGTTTCTCAGGAAGCAGGTAAAGTGGTCTGGTATTCCCATCTCTTTCAGAATTTTCCGCAGTTTGTTGTGATTCACACAGTCAAAGGCTTTAGTGTAGTCAATAAAGCAGAAGTAAATGTTTTTCTGGAACTCTCTTGCTTTTTCTATGACCCAGTGGATGTTGGCAATTTGATCTCCTGTTCCTCTGCCTTTTCTAAATCCATCTTGAACATCTGGGAGTTCACGGTCCATGTACTATTGAAGCCTGGCTTGGAGAATTTTGAGTCAGCAAAAGAGTCTGAAAAGCAGTACTTGGGTGCAATTTCAAAAATGATAGAATGATCTCTGTTCATTTCCAAGGCAAACCGCTCAATATCATAGTAATCCAACTCTACGCCCCAAGCAGGAATGCTGAAGAAGCTGGAGTTGAACAGTTCTATGAAGACCTACAAGACCTTCTAGAACTAACACCCCCCAAAAGATGTCCTTTTCATCATAGGGGACTAGAATGTAAAAGTAGAAAGTCAAGATACCTGGAGTAACAGGCAAATTTGGCCTTTCAGTACAAAATGAAGCAGGGCAAAGACTAACAGAGTTTTGCCAAGAGAACTCACTGGTCATAGCAAACACCCTCTTTCAACAACACAAGAGACAACTCTACACATGGAAATCATCAGATGGCGAATACTGAAATCAGAGTGATTATATTCTTTGCGCCCAAAGATGGAGAAACTCTATACCGTCAGCAAAAACAAGACCAGGAGCTAACGGTGGCTCAGATCATGAACTCTTTATTGCCAAATCCAGACTTAACTGAAGAAAGTAGGGAAAACCACTAAACCATTCAGGTGTGACCTAAATCAAATCCCTTATGATTATACAGTGGAAGTGAGAAGAAGATTCAAGGGATTAGATCTGAGGGACAGAGTGCCTGAAGAACTATGGACAGAGGGCTGTGACATTGTACAGGAGACAGTGATCAAGACCATCCCCAAGAAAAAGAAACACAAAAAGGCAAAGTGGCTGTCTGAAAAGGCCTCACAAATAGCCAAAAAAAGAAGAGAAGTGAAAGGCAAAGGAGAAAAGGAACGATATACTCATCTGAGTGCAGAGTTCCAAAGAAGATCAAGGAGAAATAAGAAAGCCTTCCTTAGTGATCAATGCAAAGAAATAAAGGAAAAAATAGAATGGGAAAGACTAGAGATCTCTTCAAGAAAATTAGAGATATCAAGGGAACACCTCATACAAAGATGGGCTCGATAAAGGACAGAATTGGTATGGACCTATCAGAAGCAGAAGATATTAAGAAGAGGTGGCAAGAATACACAGAAGAACTTTACAAAAAACATCTTCATGACCCAGATAACCACGATGGTGTGATCACTCACCTAGAGCCAGACATCCTGGAGTGTGAAGTCAAGTGGGCCTCAGGAAGAATCACTGTAAACAAAGCTCGTGGAGGTGATGGAATTCCAGCTGAGCTGTTTCAAATCCTGAAAGGTGATGCCGTGAAAGTGCTGCGCTCAGCATGTCAGCAAATTTGGAAAACTCAGCAGAGGCCACAGGACTGGAAAAGGTCAGCTTTCATTCCAATCCCAAAGAAAGGCAATGCCAGAGAATGCTCAAACCGCCGCACAATTGCACTCATCTCACCCGCTAGTAAAAGAAGGTTCCAACAGAAGATCACTGCCAATAAAAGACGGCCGTGGGCCTCCTGGTGGCCCAGTGGTTAGGGCGCTGGGCTTCCAGCACAGGGGGCGTGGGGTCATCCCGGTCAGGGAACAGAGACCCCCAGGCAGCGCAGTCAAAACACCTAACCTTCGAGCACTGACTGGAAGCTGCAGGAGCCTGGGCCCACTGAGGCCACTCCCCTGACACGCGCCTCAGCTGCCTGGGCCGAGGATGCCGCGTGCATGTCCTGAGCCTCCCCGGGCTGCGCCACTGGACGGGGCTGGGCAGGCTGGTGGCGGCCAGGCGGCAGGCGCTCCTCCCTTCCTGAGCTCCTCAGGGCCCAGCAGCTCACCACCGTGGGAGGCTGCAACTGCCAGGGATGGCGGCACCCTTCGTTTGCTGATACGGCAGGAACCATTCCGTTTTGCCACCACTTTGCCTGCATCCTTTAAGTTCTGTTGTGTTTTCATTTTCATTCATCTAAGTATTGTCTGATTTCCCTTGTAATTCTTCTTTGACCCATTGATTGTATTGTTTAATTTCCACAGATGTATGAATTCGTCATCTGTTACAGATCTCTAACTTTCTCTGTTACAGTTGGAGAAGATACTTGGCATGATATTTATCTTTTAAAATCTGTTGAGACTTGCTTCGCCGCCTGCTGTACGGTCTGTCCTGGAAAACGTCTGGTGAGCATCTGAGAGGCGTCTCCACGCTGTCGTGTTGGGTGGAGTGTTCTGTTAGACCGAGGTGGTTTGTTGAGGGGTTCGAGTCCTGTTTCCCTACCAACCTTCCGTCTGGTTGTCGAGTTTGTTGTTGTGAGTGGCGGGTTGAAGTCTCCCGCTATTGCTGTAGAATCGTCTGGCTCCTGCTCTGTTGGTGTTTGCCTCGTAACTTTTGACGGTCTGGTATCAGGTGCGTATTCATAGCTGTTGTAGCTGCTTGCTGTGCTGAACCTTCTGTTCATGTATGATTTCCTCCTTCATCTCTGACACCGTTTTCTTATTTCGAGTCTGTTTGTCTGATTGGTACAGCCACCCTTGCCCTTTCTTGGTTACTGTTTGCGTGGAGTGGCTTTTTCCAGGCTTTCACTTTGTTTGTGTCTTTGGATATCTGCATCACAGACTCAGTGGACATGAGTTTGGGTGGACTCCGGGAGTTGGTGATGGACAGGGAGGCCTGGCGTGCTGCAGTTCATGGGGTCACAAAGAGTCAGACACGACTGAGCGACTGAACTGAACTGAACTGAGCCTTTTGCAGGCCAACCTTCATCGAATCATAAGTTTTTATCCATTCTGCAAATCTCTGCTTTTTGATTGGAGAGTTGAATCCATTTACATTTAAAGTAATCACTGGTAAGTAGAGAGTGACTCTGTCATTACGCTGTTTTCTATATGCCTTTTAGGCTTTCGTCCATCATTTCCTGTTTTCTTTTGTGTTTAGTTGATTTTTTGTAGTATAACTTTCACCTTTCCTCCTCATTTGCTTGTGTGTGTATTCTGGAGCTCTGAAGGGGGGAGCCTCTGGCCCTTTAAGTCCACACACTCTGTGCTGCTGCTCCAGGAGGCTGGGGAGACACAGTCCCGCTTCCTCCTCCTCCATCTCCAGGAACCCTCTCTCAGCTGGTTTTAAAAGAAGCACTCCCCTGCCATACCGCCTCCTCCACCCTGGAGACCGTGGCCCTAACCTGCCTCAGATGGCCTTTATTCCCCCTCCCAGGTGTGTGGCTGTCCCAACTCAGCTGGGAAGCGTGACCAGAAATACTAGGTGGGCTCTGGCTCACTGGAAACGACCCGGATGCTGGGAAAGACTGAGGGCGGGAGGAGGAGGGGACGACGGAGGATGAGAGGGCTGGATGGCAGCACCGACTCGATGGACGTGAGCTTGAGGGAACTCCGGGCGCTGGTGACGGACAGGGAGGCCTGGCGGGCTGCAGCCCATGGGGTCACAAAGAGTTGGACACGACTGAGCGACTGAACTGCACTGATGCCTGATATCATCAGTGGGTAGAGTCTGGTGAACAGATGGCATGCCCCTAACAGACCAGGTTTGTTTGCACGTGGCATTGGACAGTGGGGAACACACCCTGTGGGCTTGCGTGACTGGGAGCTGAGGGGTCTGCATGACGTGGCCTCGTGGGTCCAGGGAGGCCCCTCTGCCCTTGACTGTGGGGCTCCTCCAATAGAACCCTCGCCACACACATCTCAGAGGGAAACAAGAAGAGACCAGCTCTTGACGGTCCCAAAAGAAGAGAGAGTTCCGTCGCAGGTCCCCGAGGAGGACGCTGGGCGCAGCCAGAGCCCCTCCTCCCTCTGGGACAGATGCTCGGCCAGTCTCGCAAGCTTGGCTCCGGACCGCGGGGCCCTCCTCTGCTCTGCCCGGCACCGGCAGCTCACGCGCGGGCCCTCGGACTTCTCACCTCCGTCTGTGGCGGGAGCACGGACGCGACATCGCCTTGCACAGAGAACGAAGGGGCTGGGAGGCCTGTGCTGTCCCTCCTGGTATCTCGCCTCACTGACGGACTCAAAACTAGATCCCACGTCGGTTGGGCTGCCATCCCCTCTGGGCACAAGTCTCAGCGTCCCTGAAGTCCGCACCGGGTGCGCGCTCCGCTAGGGAGGAGGAAGCGGGCGAGGGTGGAAGCGGGTGAGCCTCCCGCTGCTGCTCCGGCGCCGCAGAAGCTGGCACAGATCAGCCCGCGGCTGTGTCTGTGTGAGTCGCTCAGCCGCGTCTGACTCCTTGTGACCCCGTGGACTGTAGCCCACCAGGCTTCTCTGTCCATGCGATTCTCCAGGCAAGAATACTGGAGTGGGTCGCCATTCCCTTCTCCAGAGGATCTTCCTGACCCAGGGATCGAATCCGGGTCTCCTGCATTGCAGGCAGATTCTTTACCGTCTGAGCTATAGGGAAGTCCTCTTAGTAAATGTAGATAGTATACAGTATCTTAGAAAGAAAACGCTGGAGTGAATAGAAACAAAACTGGGAGCTCAGCTCTGTGGATGGCAGAGTGGCTTGGCTCAGGGGAGCTCATCCGCAGATAACAGTCATGCACTCAGGGAAAAATCGGAGACGCTGGCAGAAGGCACTGGAGAGTGACTCAGACACAGCCAGTCCTTGAAAGGAGGCCCGCAGCAGGTGAGGCCCGCATGCTGCGGCTTCCCCCGAGGACGCGGCTGTGCGGCGCGGGCAGGAGGACCCAGGAGAGCACGGTGGCCTTGATGGCAGGAAGAGCCGGGCACCTGGAAGCGAAGGCTGGAGTCACAGAGCGGAAGGGCTCTCATCCGTGTGCAAGGGGTGCCCACGGCCACGCTTCCGTCGCCTTATCGCCAGCCCGTCCCTTGGTGGAGTGGAGGCCTGAAATGGTACTACTGGTAGTCCGCTCTTCGGGGATTTCTGTCTTCGTTCTCAGGGCTGAGAAAGACAGGCCAACCCCGGACTGTGTCTTTGCTCTGAAGCACGGGTCAGGGGGAGGTGGGGATGGCATCCCGAGGTGGGCTCCGGGGCCCAGGGCCCGGGACTCGGGGCCTCCCCGCTTCGCCCGAGTGTGGGGACATCACGGGGCCGCCTGTGACGAGGACGTGGGANTTGGTGTTTGCCTCGTAACTTTTGACGGTCTGGTATCAGGTGCGTATTCATAGCTGTTGTAGCTGCTTGCTGTGCTGAACCTTCTGTTCATGTATGATTTCCTCCTTCATCTCTGACACCGTTTTCTTATTTCGAGTCTGTTTGTCTGATTGGTACAGCCACCCTTGCCCTTTCTTGGTTACTGTTTGCGTGGAGTGGCTTTTTCCAGGCTTTCACTTTGTTTGTGTCTTTGGATATCTGCATCACAGACTCAGTGGACATGAGTTTGGGTGGACTCCGGGAGTTGGTGATGGACAGGGAGGCCTGGCGTGCTGCAGTTCATGGGGTCACAAAGAGTCAGACACGACTGAGCGACTGAACTGAACTGAACTGAGCCTTTTGCAGGCCAACCTTCATCGAATCATAAGTTTTTATCCATTCTGCAAATCTCTGCTTTTTGATTGGAGAGTTGAATCCATTTACATTTAAAGTAATCACTGGTAAGTAGAGAGTGACTCTGTCATTACGCTGTTTTCTATATGCCTTTTAGGCTTTCGTCCATCATTTCCTGTTTTCTTTTGTGTTTAGTTGATTTTTTGTAGTATAACTTTCACCTTTCCTCCTCATTTGCTTGTGTGTGTATTCTGGAGCTCTGAAGGGGGGAGCCTCTGGCCCTTTAAGTCCACACACTCTGTGCTGCTGCTCCAGGAGGCTGGGGAGACACAGTCCCGCTTCCTCCTCCTCCATCTCCAGGAACCCTCTCTCAGCTGGTTTTAAAAGAAGCACTCCCCTGCCATACCGCCTCCTCCACCCTGGAGACCGTGGCCCTAACCTGCCTCAGATGGCCTTTATTCCCCCTCCCAGGTGTGTGGCTGTCCCAACTCAGCTGGGAAGCGTGACCAGAAATACTAGGTGGGCTCTGGCTCACTGGAAACGACCCGGATGCTGGGAAAGACTGAGGGCGGGAGGAGGAGGGGACGACGGAGGATGAGAGGGCTGGATGGCAGCACCGACTCGATGGACGTGAGCTTGAGGGAACTCCGGGCGCTGGTGACGGACAGGGAGGCCTGGCGGGCTGCAGCCCATGGGGTCACAAAGAGTTGGACACGACTGAGCGACTGAACTGCACTGATGCCTGATATCATCAGTGGGTAGAGTCTGGTGAACAGATGGCATGCCCCTAACAGACCAGGTTTGTTTGCACGTGGCATTGGACAGTGGGGAACACACCCTGTGGGCTTGCGTGACTGGGAGCTGAGGGGTCTGCATGACGTGGCCTCGTGGGTCCAGGGAGGCCCCTCTGCCCTTGACTGTGGGGCTCCTCCAATAGAACCCTCGCCACACACATCTCAGAGGGAAACAAGAAGAGACCAGCTCTTGACGGTCCCAAAAGAAGAGAGAGTTCCGTCGCAGGTCCCCGAGGAGGACGCTGGGCGCAGCCAGAGCCCCTCCTCCCTCTGGGACAGATGCTCGGCCAGTCTCGCAAGCTTGGCTCCGGACCGCGGGGCCCTCCTCTGCTCTGCCCGGCACCGGCAGCTCACGCGCGGGCCCTCGGACTTCTCACCTCCGTCTGTGGCGGGAGCACGGACGCGACATCGCCTTGCACAGAGAACGAAGGGGCTGGGAGGCCTGTGCTGTCCCTCCTGGTATCTCGCCTCACTGACGGACTCAAAACTAGATCCCACGTCGGTTGGGCTGCCATCCCCTCTGGGCACAAGTCTCAGCGTCCCTGAAGTCCGCACCGGGTGCGCGCTCCGCTAGGGAGGAGGAAGCGGGCGAGGGTGGAAGCGGGTGAGCCTCCCGCTGCTGCTCCGGCGCCGCAGAAGCTGGCACAGATCAGCCCGCGGCTGTGTCTGTGTGAGTCGCTCAGCCGCGTCTGACTCCTTGTGACCCCGTGGACTGTAGCCCACCAGGCTTCTCTGTCCATGCGATTCTCCAGGCAAGAATACTGGAGTGGGTCGCCATTCCCTTCTCCAGAGGATCTTCCTGACCCAGGGATCGAATCCGGGTCTCCTGCATTGCAGGCAGATTCTTTACCGTCTGAGCTATAGGGAAGTCCTCTTAGTAAATGTAGATAGTATACAGTATCTTAGAAAGAAAACGCTGGAGTGAATAGAAACAAAACTGGGAGCTCAGCTCTGTGGATGGCAGAGTGGCTTGGCTCAGGGGAGCTCATCCGCAGATAACAGTCATGCACTCAGGGAAAAATCGGAGACGCTGGCAGAAGGCACTGGAGAGTGACTCAGACACAGCCAGTCCTTGAAAGGAGGCCCGCAGCAGGTGAGGCCCGCATGCTGCGGCTTCCCCCGAGGACGCGGCTGTGCGGCGCGGGCAGGAGGACCCAGGAGAGCACGGTGGCCTTGATGGCAGGAAGAGCCGGGCACCTGGAAGCGAAGGCTGGAGTCACAGAGCGGAAGGGCTCTCATCCGTGTGCAAGGGGTGCCCACGGCCACGCTTCCGTCGCCTTATCGCCAGCCCGTCCCTTGGTGGAGTGGAGGCCTGAAATGGTACTACTGGTAGTCCGCTCTTCGGGGATTTCTGTCTTCGTTCTCAGGGCTGAGAAAGACAGGCCAACCCCGGACTGTGTCTTTGCTCTGAAGCACGGGTCAGGGGGAGGTGGGGATGGCATCCCGAGGTGGGCTCCGGGGCCCAGGGCCCGGGACTCGGGGCCTCCCCGCTTCGCCCGAGTGTGGGGACATCACGGGGCCGCCTGTGACGAGGACGTGGGACCCTGGCCTCCGAGGCCATCCTGCCCTGGGACACCCCACCAGGCCGGCCCTGCCCTGCCCCCCCGGGCAGCGGGTGGACCCGCCTTGGCCCTGGGACCCCAGGTGTGAGCGAGGCCCGGGGAGCCCTCACTTCCCTCGGCGGGATGAGGACCTTTGACGAAGCCGCAGGACCACCGAGAAGGCTGTCGGGGTTTCCCTGCAGGCCTGGGGGCAGCGCGGAGCTAAGGGAGTGCGTGGGCAACGCCGCATCCTCCGTCCTAATCCCTAAATTGGCAGCAAGCTTCCCCCTCTGATGAGCTCGCCCTTGTTTTGCCCGTCACCCAGGCTCAGAACACTGTGGTTTAAAGATTTCTTCCCATCTGCTCTGCCCTGCTTAGGGCATCACGTGACCCCCAGCATAAGGCGTTCCCTCTCTGCTCTTAATCCTTCGATTTCTGCTGATACTTAATATTTCCAGCTCCTGAGCCTTCACACGGGTATTATGCTCTTGTTTGCTGCAGAATTAAAGGCAGGAAGAGAATAAACAAAGCGCCGCCTTTTGCGTGGCAAACCGCTCCTGGTGGGGCGGCTGCCCAGCACCCTAGCCACCTGGGCAGGTGTGGAAGGTGTCACACCACCGGGCCTTTCGAAACTGTGCTAAAGTGGCTGGGTGGAGGGGAGACGGGAGGAGCTTGAGGAAAACCAAGTGTGCACTATTTACAACTGTACTTTTAAAGCAGATTTACAAATGAAAATTACTGTGTGGATTAGCAACGTGCTTCCTCTTGGAACAGCATGCTTGCTTTTAGGGTAATTTTTCAAGTCGTGGACAGAACTCATTTTGACATTTTGTGATTGAAGCCACAGATGGAATCATAGGACAGAACTCAGCTGTTTTCCACTTGTACAGAAAGCGAGCTGCACCTCTGGGCACCGCCCCTCGGGCAGACGCTGCGGAGGAGCCACGGTAACCTCCTGCCCTTGCTCTGGGCAGCCCCAGCCCCTTCAGGCCTGGCTGGACCCAGGCGCCTAAGTGGAACTTCACAAAGCTGTTAGAGTCCACCTCTTAGCCGTTTTCTTCTCTGCGGTCCTGTTCTCACAGAGGGGTGGGCTGTCCTGAGTAGCAGCAAACAGATCCCAGCTCCAAAGTCTGGTGCAAACACCAACCACCTCTTTCCTGAGAGTTAGCAAGTCTTGATTCAGGCTCTCCCTCAGTCACCTTGAGTTGGGGTCTGCCCTGGCGCCTTGGAAACACATGACCGAGAAGGCACCCCAGAGGAAAACCTGGACTTCTAAATCAGAGAAGGGAAGCTGAAGCTGCGGCCAGAGAAGACGCCCACCCGCCAGCGAGGCTAGGGAGGAGAAGCGCTCTCGGCGTGGGACAGGCGGAGGGCAGGGCTCTGCAGACGGGGCGGTGGGGTGGGGCTGGCGCCAGGTGGGGG
>SJYH01006966.1:177293-200194 GCA_006408735.1 Sylvicapra grimmia | reverse complement strand
GAGGATGAGATGGCTGGATGGCATCACGGACTCGATGGATGTGAGTCTGAGAGATCTCCGAGAGATGGTGATGGACAGGGAGGCCTGGCGTGCTGCGATTCATGGGGTCGCAAAGAGTCGGACACGACTGAGCGACTGAACTGAACTGGGGGCTGTTTTGAAGGTCGTTTTTGTTCCTTTTCTTTTTTGCTCTTCCCTTGTGATTTGATGACTAGCTTTAGTGTGATGTTTGGATTCCTTTCTCTTCTTTGTGCACCTATTATAAATTTTTGCTTGGCAGCTATTATGAAGTTTTTACATAGCAATCTGTATTTACACATGATTATTTTAAGTTGCTTTTAACTTGATCTCTTAAGCTGAATGCATTTTAACAACTCTACGATTGTTTCCCTCCTTCATGATTACTGTTTTGACATTATTATATTTTGTATCTTTTTGTTTTGTGGTGTCTCTTGATTACTTATCGTGGATATAGATGTTCTGACTACTTTTGTCTTTTAACCTTCCTACTAACTAGTAGAATGTTTAGTGTATGTGGTTGGTTTCCTATCTTTCCTGTATATTTGCCTTTTTCCAGTGAGATTTTCCCTGAGCACCGGGCTCAGCTCTTAGCAACACCCACAGGAGGGGCCACAGACCCGGAGCTCCTCCAAGCTGGAAGGTGGGGGTCTGTGTTCCTCTGGGCACCCCCTCAGGACTGCAGCTACTGTGCCAGGGCCTGGGGGCCCACCTTGCTGTTCATGGCTCAGAGGTTCCCACCTTCGGAAGAGAGAGATTGTTTCATGCCACCTGGTCCTACAGGAAGCATCTCCAGAAGCCCAGGCTGAGCCTGCTGACCCAGGCACTTTGACAGCTAATCCTTAGGACACCGTGATCTATATCCTTGTTTTGCAGTCATGCCACTGCTTTGCTTAGTCATAAATGATGCAATTGGGAACATGTTGTTTTTTTTTCTCCAAAGAAAGACAACTACCAAGTCATGGTTCATTCTTGAAGGGAGCACCATCCAGGGTTCAAACCTCTGAGCTCCATGTCTCCACCCAAACTGTCTACAGAGAAGTTACCTGCTGTCCCATAACTGGCTGCCCTAAGACTGCAGCACCTGGGAGGGACACGCACTCTGCTGGCTCCTAGGTGAAGGTTTGGGGATTGGCCGGCTGCTCCGAGTCAGGGGGTCTCAGGGGAGCTGCACTCCCACCTGGAGGCTCATTGTGGGGTGGTGGATGCCCACCCAAGCTCATGCACATGGGTTGGCAGGAGGCATCGGTTTCGCCCCAGAGGCTGCCGGGGAACACCCAGAGACAGAGCCGCATGAGACAGCTCTCAGGTAGGAACACGGCCCGGCTCACAGTGACACCCCTTCACACCTGCCGTTTCCCCCGGCCTCCCTGGTGTGTGCGGGAGGCGACGCACAAGAGGGGAAGCAGGGAGGGTCGTGAAGCCGGGAGGATCGCGGGCTCTGCGGGGTGGCCGCAGCACGGGAACACAGCGAGGCGGATTTCCTTTATTTTAAATGAACATTTGTTGGCTGCCTGGTGTATCTCTAATGTTGTGCCATGTTTTGTAGCAAAAGATCATACAACTGACAAGAACTTAACAGTCACACTGTTTAATTTTCATGTTTTTCTGCAGAAGGAATTGGCCTTGCAGAGAGATGCAGAAACTGCCCCAGATACAAAGGCATAATTAGCTGGTGACAGAGACAATTTCCATTTCTATTCTACTCCACACAATTTCTAAGAGAAAAACACAACTTTTGCATCGAGGAAGGATCTGGAAAAAAAATTCTTGGAAGATAAATGCTTTCTAATGAATGAATGAATAATCACAGACACAATATTTTCCACAAACTATAGATGAAGTTTCTGGTCCACAGTGAAAGTAAGAGAAAAATAGGGGATCTCAGCATGTGAAGGCAAGTTTGGAATAATCAAGAAAGGAAGCTGATTCAGGGGCACAAGAGATGACCAAACGGAAACACAGCAGCCGGGGTGGGAGAGGGACGGCATCGGGGTCTCTCGCAGCCAGAGAGAAGGCCTCAGGCATAATCAGATGGGTTCCCTTGACATCGAAAGGTATCATTTTCTTCTTAAGAATAGTCACTGTCAATGATGTATTATAATGAAATTTCACTATCTATTTGAAAATATAATTACCTTTTTAGTCAATGATAATGAGTCATATACCTTGTGTATCAGTGAATGAGGGCACAGGCAGGAAGCAGAGCCTCAGTTATTTGAAGATATTCAGTTCAGTCGCTCAGTCGTGTCCGACTCTTTGTGACCCCATGGACTATGGCACGCCAGGCCTCCCCATCCCTGTCCATCACCAACTCCCCAGGCCCTCCCCCTGTCCATCACCAACTCCTGGAGTCTACCCAAACCCATGTCCATTGAGTTGGTGATGCCATCCAATCATATCATCCTCTGTTGTCCCCTTCTCCTCCCGCCTTTAATCTTTCCCAGCATCAGGGTCTTTTCCAATGAGTCAGCTCTTCAAATCAGGTGGCCAAAATATTGGAGTTTCAACTTCAGCATCAGTCCTTCCAATGAATAAAGTCCTGACTAGAGGAAATCCTACCTGACCAACCTAGAGGAACGTCAGGTTCCTGAGAGCTCTCAGAAGAGGTTGTGGTGGCAAGTTTTCGTAGTTAAGAAGTCCCGAGTCGAAAGAAATATCAGGTTGAGAGTGTGATCTCCACGTCTAAAATAAGGTTTTAAAGGGTGGTAGTGTAAATGTGTCCCTCAACTTATCTTTCACAATAATTGACCTATGCTACAAATAGTCCATTGACTTCCCATAGAAAATAAAAAAATTAACAAACCGACGTGACCCAGAAACAACACCGTACACCCTAGATCAAGGGGTTGGTCCCTGGCTTGGGGTCGGGGACGTGCCCCTCGAGTTCCAGAGTCGGAGACCTGGTGATTCCTTAAGGGACTTCCCGTAGAACATAGTTATCCATCTTTGAAGGTTTTCGTCGATGGTCCAAACACCCCCTCCCCCTCCCCCCCTCTAGCCTTAATAATTTTAAAATTTAATAATGTTAATAATTTTAAAAATTCGAGTCTGAAGACTCTCCCCGTGGACGACAGTCCTGACCGGAGAGTCCCGAGTCTCCTCTGCGGGACACAGTCCGTGCAGAGTCTCAAAGGGTGCTTCTGTACTTTCACTAGGGTGTGAGAAGCAACTGTTCTGGCGTAAAGGGTCTGACGGAGCGTGGAAACAACGAGAGGGTGTGAGAACGAAAGGAAATAGAAATCAAATTTTATCCATATCAAATTGAAGTAAAAACTTATCGTGGAAATGACCTATGTTATAAGATCCAACCCTCAATAAAAAAGAAAGAATCTCGTGATTTCTGTACTAGGGGAACGGGAACCGAAGGTAATAACAATTTTAGTCAATTAAAAATAAAGACTGACACGACGTAGAAGTGGCGAAACGCACCCGAAGAGACCAAGGTCCCTAGTCCCTGCTTGGACGGGACACCACTCTCTCGAAGAGCAACGCCACCGAAGAGGACCACGCCTTGTGTCCAAGGTCCAGACGTCCGGAGCCCTCGACATCGTGCGTCCGAGGCACCAACGTCGAGTGTCCGAGGCGACGAGGTGTCGCACACCTCAGAAGGACCTAGTCCCGAGCTTGGGTACAGGGGACGGGGCCGACCGTCTAGGAATAGGTGGCACGGTGGTCCCTTCAGGGCTCGAAAGAAATGAAGACAGCTCTTCAATCTACAGATAGTTTCACGGTGGGGAAAAAAACAGAAATAGAAAATTAATTAATAATAATAACGTAAACAGTAACCGACGTGACAAGAAGTAACGGCGCACACCCGAAAGAGACCGACGCCACTCGCCCCGATGAGAGAGAACAGCGTGTGTCCGGAGAGTAACGTCACGGCAGAGAGCAACGTCCCGCGTCCGAGGTCTCGTACGTGCGAAGTCACCGACTCGAACGTCCGTGATCTCTTCCACGAGTCATAAACACCGAGTCCCCTGACCAACGGGACGTCGTACACCCTAGGAGGGCCTGGTCCTTAGATTGGGTCCGCGGGACGCAACTATCCGTCTAAAAATTGGTGACTTGGTGGCCCCTTCACAAGGAGGAGAATTTCATTCGAATGAGACGGGAGGTCGACGAAAATACTAAAGGGAAAAATAAAAGACGTCAAAATGATATTGCACGGATTCGACACCGAAGAATTTGATAAATATTTAAAAAAACCGACACAATGCGTCGAACATTCCAGAATCACGGGACTGGTCCTTAGCTTGGGTCCTAGGACGAGCACCTCCGTTTCTCAGGAGTGGTGACCCTTGGTGCTTCCCTGAGGACCTAAGCAAAGATTAAGTAAAACAAACCTCAAGAAACCTTAAAAACTTATACATCTAACCACAGAAACGGGTGAAAACCTTTGTAGACTTTACGGTAAAGGAAGGCACACCTAAGAGGGAGAAAAGAGCGCGTCGAGATTGGTGCGCGTCCAGTCTAGGAGTGACATTGCCCGGGAGAGGAGAAACGGGAGGAGAGAAAAGGACTGAAGTGAGACCTAGTAAAGAAGACTTGATAGAAGGTTCAATGACGTAACGCGAAAGTAAGAACGATTAGAAGACAATTTGAATGAAAGACACCCAAGAACTAAAAAGCAATAACATCATTTCAAGATCTTAAAGACAAACCGAGAACAAGTTTAGACGACACAGTAGAAAACTATCAAAGGTTAGAAGACAACTGTAAAGTAAGAATATAGACAGAAGAACTCATGTCACTCGCGGTGATAGATTGCTGGTGAAATAACCGAGGTTTTAGTGACTCCTACGACTGACGTCGGTACTCTAATTTTCTGCGAACGAGGAACCTTCTTTTCGATGCTGTTTGGGTCTGACTTTTCGTCCCTGTAGTGAAACGACTGTTTCCGGGCAGATCAGGTCCACTACCGAAAAGGTCACCAGTATATACCTACACTTTTCCGACTCACGACTTCTTTACTACGAAAACTCGACACCACAATCTCTTCTGAGAACTCTCAGGGAACCTGACGTTCCTCTAGGTTGGTCAGGTAGGATTTCCTCTAGTCAGGACTTATAAGTAACCTTCCTGACTACGACTTCGACTTTGAGGGTATGCACCCGGTGTACTGCGCTTCTCTTGTCCCTTAACCACGGTAACAGAACATTAGTGCAAATTTATTCGACATTTTTATAACTTAGTGATACGACACGTGGACTTTGATTATACTATAACCGTTAGTTGATATGAAGTTACTTTGTAATGTGTTATTTCCCCCTTCTTTCTTTTGTTTGAATACCAATGGTTTCTCCTTTTCGTCCTTCCCTATTTAATCCTCAAACCCTAATTATATCAGTGTGAGTCAAGTCAAGTCAACGCAGATTGAGAAACTCTGCGGTACCTGGCGTCGTGCGGTCGGAAGGGACAGGAAATGGTAGAGGACCTTGAACGAGTTTGAGCACACGTAACTCGACCACTGTGGTGGGTGGGAGAGCAGGAGACAGTAGGGGAAGAGGCGGACAAAAGTTGGAAAGGGCGTAGTCGAGAAAGGGTCACTTGACCGAGAAGAGTAGTCCACCGACTACGACGTTTCTTGTTGCAACGTGTCCTTGGACCTTGCAATCCAGGTACTTAGTTCTATTTAACCTTCACCAGTTTGTGGAGATGGCAAGAGTGAACATTTTAGGAAAGAGTGAACTAAAATGGACGGGAATGGGTGAATTTAACTCAGATAACCATTATATCTGCTACTGTGGACAAGAATCCCTTTGAAGAAATGGAGTAGCCCTCATAGTCAACAAAAGAGTCCAAAATTCAGTAGTTGGGTGCAATCTCACCAATGGCAGAAGGATCTCAGTTCGTTTCCAAGACAAAACTGTTCAATATTACAGTAATCCAAGTCTATGCCCCAACCACTAATGCCAAAGAAGCTGAAGTTGAATGGTTCTATGAAGACTACAAGACCTTCTAGAACTAACACCAAAAAAGACGTCCTTTCCATCACAGGGGACTGGAATGCAAAAGCAGGAAGTGAAGAGATATGCACACTACCATATATAGAACAGAGGGACGGCGAGGCCCTAATAGTGCAGGGGACTATACTCAATATCGTATGACAACCTAGACGGGAAAGAGTCTGAAAAAGAACATAGATGTGTATCCACATAAAACCAAGGCGCTGTGCCGTGCACCTGAAACCACCACCACACTGTAAATCAATTTTACTTAAAAAAAACCCTAAGGCAAACCCAAAGGGCCATCTAGTCAGAGTTGTGTGTTCATCATCAAAATGAGGGAAGGGAGGGGCGGAGGGGCAGGCTCAGCACCGGGCTCTTCCTCATCACTCCTGCGCGTGTTCCTGGTCCTGAAGCCCATTTGTTGACAGTGACAGGGCCGCTGGGGGATTTTTATTTAACTGGTGTTTGTCTGATATAACGTCTTCCATCCCTTTATAACCTGCCTGCGCTGTCGTATTTTAAGTTGCAGGCAGCCTGTGGACGTGTCTTTACGGCATGACTGTGCCGAGCAGCGGTTCTAGCATGACGGGGGAGTTCAGTGGGTGCTGGCGTGACACGCGTGGCAGGCAGAGCGCGCGGGGTCCGGGGTGGTGGATGAGCTTCCTGCGTCCCACGTGAAATGGCGAGACGCCACTTCTGCCAGACCGACAAGTCGAGGGAGAAGTTTGTGTGTATATAGTAATCCCTGTGCAAACGGATTTAGTTAAAAAACCAACAGGCAGATCAAAATGAAATACTGGAAAATATTCCAATAATCCAAGAGAAGACAGGAAATGGGGGAGAAGAGGCGGAGACAAATAGAGAACGTGTATTAAACCAGTTGCTCTGAATTCAATGTATCAGCAATTAGAATAAGGGCAAACGACCTAAGAATCCAAGGAGGACAGAGACGGGAGACGGTCAGCCTGGACACGGCCATCTACAGAACCCACTGTGATATGAAGATACAGACATTGCGGATAAAAAGAGGAAAAGACACTGAGCAAACACCCCCCTAAAACGCTGAGGCTGCCCAGTGAACTTGAGTAAAGAAGACGACGCCACGACCACACAACCCTCCCCAGGACGCAGCAGTCCCGACGCGCGGGCTTCCGGCGGCAGCGCTGCAGGCCGCAGGGCCCACGCAAGGGGCTCGAGGCGGGTGACGGCCCCACCGCTGTGAGCGGGCGCCACCCGCCAGTCTCAGCCAGCCCGCGGCCGGCCCGGCTCCGTGGGGCCCGAGCGGCCGGAGCCACGCGACCTTCCCACATCCTGGAGCGGCGGGTCCAAGATCCCGGGGCCGGCAGGGCTGGTCCCAGCCAGAGTCCTCCCCGAGGCGGATGGACAGTCCCCTTCCTGCTGCGTCCCCACGTGACCTTCCTCCGTGCTTGAGACATGGAGAGACAGAGACATGGAGAGACAGAGTCAGAGAGACAGAGACAGAGAGTGAGACAGAGACACAGAGACAGAGACAGAGACCCAGAAACAGAGACACAGAGACAGACAGAGACACAGAGAGAGACAGAGACAGAGGGAGAGACAGAGACATGGAGAGACAGAGACAGAAACAGAGACACAGAGACAGAGAGACAGAGACACAGAGACAGAGACAGAGAGAGACAGAGAAAGAGGGAGACAGGAACAGAGATCCAGAGACAGAGATAGAGACAGACAGAGACCTGGAGAGACAGAGATATGGAGAGAGAGAGAGACAGAGACAGAAAGAGAGATAGAGACAGAGAGTGAGACAGAGAAAGAGGGAGACAGAGACACAGAGACAGAGATACAGAGACAGACAGAGACATGGAGAGACAGAGACAATGACAGAGACAGAGATACACAGAGACAGAAAGAGACACAGACAGAGAGGTCTGACATCTCCCCCTCTGGTCCTGTGGCTTACAGCCCCATCTTCATGACCTCATGTAACCTTAATTACCACCTAGCAATGCCCTCTCCAAATACAGAAACACTGGAGGTTAGGGCTTCAGAATATGTTTGGGGGAAGCAGAGTTCTGTCCATAACAACTCCTCTCTCAGTAACGGACAAAACAGAAAATTAGCAAGGTTATATAAGAACCCACCAGTGCCATGAACCAGCTGGATCTAATCGACATTTATTGAACACACCAGACAAGGCCAAGACATGCATTCTCTTTAAGCACCAATGGAGCATTCACCACGATAGACATATCTTTGGTCATAAAACACGCTTCGTTGCTGTCGTGCCCAGCTCTTTGCGACCCCGTGGACTGCAGCACACCAGGCCTCTCTGTCCCTCACCATCCCTAAAGTTTTCCCAAGTTCGTGTCCTTTGCATCAGTGATGCCATCCAGCCATCTCATCCTCTGATGCCCTCTTCTCCCTCTGCCTTCAGAACACACTTAATAAGCTTAAAAACAAAATCCTCAAAGGAATTAATGAAGAAATCAATAACAGACAAACATCTGGAAAATTCCCCGAATATGTGGAAATTAAACAACATGCCTCTGGATAATCTACATGCCAGGGAAGATGTTTCAGCAAAACTGGAAATTATTTGAACCGAGTGAAAATAAAGATGCAATATATCAACACTAAAGAGTGTTTAGAGGGAAATTTATAGAAATAACTGCTTGTATTAGAAGCATTTAACCAGAAGGAATAAAGAAGTATTAAAGACAGAAGAAAATTAGAAATTAACAATGTAAGCTTCCACCAAGAAATTAGAAAATGAAGACCAAGTTAAACTGGAAGCAAGCAGAAGGAAAGATGTAATAAAGATAAGAGGAGTCAATGAAATTGAAAGCAGAAAGGTAATTCAGAAAGAAATCAATGAAGCTGAAAGCTAGCTCTCCGAAAATATCAATAAAACTGACAAGCCTTTAACTGAACGGATGGGAGAGGGAGAGAGGGGACATAGAGCAGGCGGAGAGCAGGGGCCTGGCGCCCCCACAGACGTCAAGGCATCGTGTGGACCATTGAGAGCTGCTCCAGTGCGTGCGCTTGGCAAATCAGAAGCAACAGAACAATTACTTGAAACAGATTACCAAAACTCACCCAAGAAGAAATAAACAGCTCAAATAATCCTTCTTGTAGTAAAATAATTGAATTCGTAGTGGAAAACCTAAAGATGAAAATTCCAGATAGATGGTTCCATTACTGAATTTTACAAATATTTAAAGAAGAAACAACCAACTCTACACAATCTCCCCCAGAAGACAGAAGACCAATTCTTCCTGTCTGACATTCCGAGGCCAGCACCGCCCTGATAGCAAAACTAGGCAAGTGACAGCTGCAAAAGGAAACTGCATGGCACACACTTCATAAACCGATATGCAAAAGTGCCCAACAGTATATCAGAGGATCAGACTAAACAAGATGTAAAACTGATGGTGCACTGTGGCTAAGAGGGGTGTTAAGGCTGGATAAACACTCGAGATTCAGCCAGTATAATCTACCACATTTAACAGATAAAGAAGAAAAACTATGTGATCATTTCAGATGATGCAAAAAAAAAAAAAAAGATAAAATGTAAAATCCATCCGTGACAAAAAGCCTCAGCAAACTAGGAATAGAAGGGAGTATCCTTAACCTGATGAACGACGTCTGTTTAAAGATGTACACCTAGCACCACACTCAGAGCCTAAACACCGAATACTGTCTTCCCAAAATCTGGGTCAGGGGAAGTGCGTCAGCTCTCACCACCCCGTCCAACATCGTGCTGGAAACCCCAGGGCAAAGAAGATAAAGGCACGAAGACCTACAGATTGGAAAGGAAGGGATAAAACCACATCTGTTGGTTCAGTTCAGTTCAGTTCAGTTCAGCTCAGTCACTCAGCCGTGTCCAACTCTTTGTGACCCCATGAATCGCAGCACGCCAGGCCTCCCTGTCCATCACCAACTCCCGGAGTTCACTCAGACTCACATCCATCGAGTCAGTGATGCCATCCAGCCATCTCATCCTCGGTCGTCCCCTTCTCCTCCTGCCCCCAATCCCTCCCAGCATCAGAGTCTTTTCCAATGAGTCAACTCTTCGCATGAGGTGGCCAAAGTACTGGAGTTTCAGCTTTAGCATCATTCCTTCCAAAGAAATCCCAGGGCTGATCTCCTTCAGAATGGACTGGTTGGATCTCCTTGCAGTCCAAGGGACTCTCAAGAGTCTTCTCCAACACCACAGTTCAAAAGCATCAATTCTTCGGCGCTCAGCCTTCTCAGTCCAACTCTCACATCCATACATGACCACAGGAAAAACCATAGCCTTGACTAGACGGACCTTAGTTGGCAAAGTAATGTCTCTGCTTTTCAATATGCTATCTATTGGTAGGTGTTACAGTTGTTTATGTAAAAAATTAAGGAATTTACAAAAAAGAACAACTAGGGCTAACAAACAAATTAGGCAATGTCACAGAATATAAGCTCAACACACAGGAACCAACCACATTTTTATATCCTAACAACAGACACACGGAGATCAAAATTTACAGCTCTGAGCCATTCATAATTGCTCCAAAATAAAATATGTACAGATTTAAGGGATGCATATGTATACATAACATACGCATTCCCTGGCGGCTCAGCGGTAAAGAGTCTGCCTGCAACACAAGAGGGGCAGGAGACGCAGGGTTGATCCCTGGGTCAGGAAGATCCCCTGGAGAAGGGAACGGCTACCCACTCCGGTGTTCTTGCCTGAAGAACTTCATGAACAGAGGAATCTGGCGGGCCGCAATCCACGGGGTCGCAAAGAGTCGGACCCAGCTGGGCGACCTAGCAGCCAGTACACACGTTCAGCAAGGTGCGACAGGGCCTGCAGGCTGACGCGACAATAAGCTGATGAGAGAAATCAAAGGAGGCACAAAGCGCGTGTGGACCAGAAGACTCAATAAGGCGAAAGGGCAGCTCTCCCCAGTTGATCTATGTATTTCACGCAATTCCAACAAAACTCTCAGCACATGTTCCTAGATAAAGTGTTAGTCATTCAGTCATGTCCAGCTCTTCACGCCCCCACGGACTGTAGATCACCAGGCTCCTCTGTCCATGGAATTTTTCAGGCGAGGATACTGAGTGGGCTGCCAGTATCCTCCTCCAGAGGAGTTTCCTAACCCCACGAGGGAAACGGCGTCTCTTGCATCTCCCGCTTTGGCAGGCAGATTATTTACCACTGCACCGCCCGGGAAGCAGGTGTCAAACAGCCAGCCAGACAACCCTGTTGATAAAGGTAAAAGATTTTATCAGACGCTTCACTAAAGAATTTTAGATGGCATGCTGCTGCTACTAAGTCGCTACCGTCATGTCCGACTCTGTGCGAACCCATAGACGGCCTCCCACCAGGCTCCCCCGTCGCTGGGATTCTCCAGGCAAGAACACTGGAGTGGGGTGCCATTTCCTTCTCCAATGCATGAAAGTGAAAAGTGAAAGTGAAGTCGCTCAGTCATGTCCGACTCTTAGTGACCCCATGGACTGCAGCCTACCAGGCTCCTCCGTCCATGGGATTTTCCAGGCAAGAGTAGAGTACTGGAGTGGGTTGCCATTTCCTTCTCCAGGGGATCTTCCCAACCCAGGGATCGAACCCAGGTCTCCCGCATTCCAGGCAGAGGCTTTAACCTCTGAGCCCCCCGGGAAGCCCTGTGAGTCACGAGGGAAGCGCAAGTGAAAACCACAGTGTTGGTCTGCACGTTCACGTGTGCATTATAAAAAAATAAAAATAAAACCACAGTGTGACCCTACGCTGCATTTATTAGAACAGCACAAGAGGAAACAGGAAAGAAAGGACCGCTGCAGCACCCCACAGGACGCCGCGCCGACGAGGACGCAGAGCAGCCGGGCGGCCCCGCGCTGCTGGTGCAGGAGCGCCCGGCACAGCCGCCCTGGCGGAGCGTGTTCGCAACGCTCTCTTAAAGTTCAACGTTCTTTTACCATATGATCCGGCTATGTCATCCCTAGACATTCACCCTGGAGAAACGAAAACCTGATTCACAGTGGAATCTATACCTGACTCTTTGTAGTAATTTTAATCCACAATCAAAATCTGGAAACAGCTTCATGTCTCTCAACAGGTGAGTGGATGTCCGTGGATGGAACACCAGGGAGCAGTTAAGAGGAACAAGCTACTGAACCCCACGACAGCGCGGGTGACTCCAAGCTCACACTGCCGAGTGAAGACAGTGGCCTCAGAAGGTAAATTTTTATGGCTTTCTGGAAAAGACAAAACTTCAGAGATGAGGAAACAGATGACCACTTTCCAGGGGTTTGGGCTGGAGGAAGGGTTTGACTACAAAAGGGAAGCTCAAAGGAAGTTTTCGGGTGATGGAGCTGTCTTGTTTCCGCATCAAGGTGACCGCCACTGGCTTTTCTCTGCCCTGTGCCCCCGCGCAGAGAATCACAGCTGACCTCGCTGTCAGCTCAGACACCCACATGGAAAGCTGGACCTGCCCAGCGCCACGTCTCTGTCCTGCCCCTTCGAGGCCCTTTGAGTCCTCTTGGCGTATTCCCTGCAGGGAGATGCCAGCAAATCAAAGCCTACTTTTTCACTTCCGTGGAGCTGGTGAGAATTCAGGTGTGTGTCTGTGGGACGTGACCAGGTGCCTGTGAGGAGCAGGTGCCTCCCGGGACTTCAAAGGCCCCAGAGGAGAGGGGCTGGAAGCAGGTGAGTCAGCCCATTGTTCACCATCTCAAAAATCAATGCAGTCCAAAGGAAGACTCTTTATTTAATGAGCCAAAATATGGAGCTAATTGGTTTTTGAAAGGATATTGCTTCCTGCTCCCTGAGACTGAAAAGAGCCCTTTGAACGAACCCATTAACAGAGACTGCGTTCTGAAAACGGTTACTTGAGGTTAAGTAAGTACAGAAAGGGGCTTCCCAGGTGGAAGATCCCCTGGAGGAGGAAATGGCAACCCACTCCAGTGTCCTTGCCTGGGAAATCCCAGGGACGCCTGGCTGGCTGCAGTCCACAGGGTCACAAAGAGTTCGACATGACTGGGCGCGCACACAGGCGCAGAGGGCAGGAGACACCTCAGCCTCTCCCTTGGGGCCCCGAGGAAGGTGCACACCTCGGGTGATGCGGCCCCAGGGGGACCCACCCCAGGAAGCCTGGGCCTGGGCCCTCTGTGGCAGGCTGGCCATGTGGCCGCCCCTCCCTTCTGGTGCCCGGGGTCTCGTGGGGGGTGGTCTCCGTCACGGCCGGAGAGTGGAGCTCAAGTGAGTGCCGAGCGACGCCCCTCACCCCGCAGGTCCTGTGGCTGTCGGTTGAGGTTCCGTGGCTGGCAAAGCCCCTCTCGGGATACCTGCCTGGGCCTCCGGGTCCCCCCAGGTGCCCCTGAGACATGAGAGGGTGCAGAACCCCAGGGAGCCTCTTCACAGAGGCTCACGTGTAGGGTCACGGTGACCACGTGGACAGGTACCCGTGTCACAGGGCCGTGCCCGCCTGCACAGGGCCTCGGGGAAGGGCCTCCCTGCCTCCCCCGCTCCTGGGGGCTCCAGACGCCCTGGGGCTGGGGCTGCATCGCGCCCACTCTGCCTCCATCAGCGTGCGGTCCTCGGTGTGTGTGTGTCTGCGTTTGCTCTCCTCTTACCAGGACACCTGTGACGGTGCCTGGGCCCACCCAGAAAACCCACGAGAAAACCCCCCCAGACCCTGAAGTTAATCTCATCTTCTGACACACAGGCAACACTCAGGAGCGCCCCGGGTTTCACACGGATGCTTTGCAGGGAAAGGGGCATTTTTCAGTTTCACTGTCCAGGAAACTGTAAGCTTCCCGGAGCAAAGATTTCCCTCTGCGTTTGTTTGCTTCNCCCCCGGGAAGCCCTGTGAGTCACGAGGGAAGCGCAAGTGAAAACCACAGTGTTGGTCTGCACGTTCACGTGTGCATTATAAAAAAATAAAAATAAAACCACAGTGTGACCCTACGCTGCATTTATTAGAACAGCACAAGAGGAAACAGGAAAGAAAGGACCGCTGCAGCACCCCACAGGACGCCGCGCCGACGAGGACGCAGAGCAGCCGGGCGGCCCCGCGCTGCTGGTGCAGGAGCGCCCGGCACAGCCGCCCTGGCGGAGCGTGTTCGCAACGCTCTCTTAAAGTTCAACGTTCTTTTACCATATGATCCGGCTATGTCATCCCTAGACATTCACCCTGGAGAAACGAAAACCTGATTCACAGTGGAATCTATACCTGACTCTTTGTAGTAATTTTAATCCACAATCAAAATCTGGAAACAGCTTCATGTCTCTCAACAGGTGAGTGGATGTCCGTGGATGGAACACCAGGGAGCAGTTAAGAGGAACAAGCTACTGAACCCCACGACAGCGCGGGTGACTCCAAGCTCACACTGCCGAGTGAAGACAGTGGCCTCAGAAGGTAAATTTTTATGGCTTTCTGGAAAAGACAAAACTTCAGAGATGAGGAAACAGATGACCACTTTCCAGGGGTTTGGGCTGGAGGAAGGGTTTGACTACAAAAGGGAAGCTCAAAGGAAGTTTTCGGGTGATGGAGCTGTCTTGTTTCCGCATCAAGGTGACCGCCACTGGCTTTTCTCTGCCCTGTGCCCCCGCGCAGAGAATCACAGCTGACCTCGCTGTCAGCTCAGACACCCACATGGAAAGCTGGACCTGCCCAGCGCCACGTCTCTGTCCTGCCCCTTCGAGGCCCTTTGAGTCCTCTTGGCGTATTCCCTGCAGGGAGATGCCAGCAAATCAAAGCCTACTTTTTCACTTCCGTGGAGCTGGTGAGAATTCAGGTGTGTGTCTGTGGGACGTGACCAGGTGCCTGTGAGGAGCAGGTGCCTCCCGGGACTTCAAAGGCCCCAGAGGAGAGGGGCTGGAAGCAGGTGAGTCAGCCCATTGTTCACCATCTCAAAAATCAATGCAGTCCAAAGGAAGACTCTTTATTTAATGAGCCAAAATATGGAGCTAATTGGTTTTTGAAAGGATATTGCTTCCTGCTCCCTGAGACTGAAAAGAGCCCTTTGAACGAACCCATTAACAGAGACTGCGTTCTGAAAACGGTTACTTGAGGTTAAGTAAGTACAGAAAGGGGCTTCCCAGGTGGAAGATCCCCTGGAGGAGGAAATGGCAACCCACTCCAGTGTCCTTGCCTGGGAAATCCCAGGGACGCCTGGCTGGCTGCAGTCCACAGGGTCACAAAGAGTTCGACATGACTGGGCGCGCACACAGGCGCAGAGGGCAGGAGACACCTCAGCCTCTCCCTTGGGGCCCCGAGGAAGGTGCACACCTCGGGTGATGCGGCCCCAGGGGGACCCACCCCAGGAAGCCTGGGCCTGGGCCCTCTGTGGCAGGCTGGCCATGTGGCCGCCCCTCCCTTCTGGTGCCCGGGGTCTCGTGGGGGGTGGTCTCCGTCACGGCCGGAGAGTGGAGCTCAAGTGAGTGCCGAGCGACGCCCCTCACCCCGCAGGTCCTGTGGCTGTCGGTTGAGGTTCCGTGGCTGGCAAAGCCCCTCTCGGGATACCTGCCTGGGCCTCCGGGTCCCCCCAGGTGCCCCTGAGACATGAGAGGGTGCAGAACCCCAGGGAGCCTCTTCACAGAGGCTCACGTGTAGGGTCACGGTGACCACGTGGACAGGTACCCGTGTCACAGGGCCGTGCCCGCCTGCACAGGGCCTCGGGGAAGGGCCTCCCTGCCTCCCCCGCTCCTGGGGGCTCCAGACGCCCTGGGGCTGGGGCTGCATCGCGCCCACTCTGCCTCCATCAGCGTGCGGTCCTCGGTGTGTGTGTGTCTGCGTTTGCTCTCCTCTTACCAGGACACCTGTGACGGTGCCTGGGCCCACCCAGAAAACCCACGAGAAAACCCCCCCAGACCCTGAAGTTAATCTCATCTTCTGACACACAGGCAACACTCAGGAGCGCCCCGGGTTTCACACGGATGCTTTGCAGGGAAAGGGGCATTTTTCAGTTTCACTGTCCAGGAAACTGTAAGCTTCCCGGAGCAAAGATTTCCCTCTGCGTTTGTTTGCTTCTCTGGAAGCCTCATCATGGACTATTCATTTCAACTGTTGATCATTGTAAGTGACAAAGGGCAGAAGGCATGGCTTCAGAATTCACACTCACTCTGTAGCTGGGAAACCAGTCAGCTAAGTTTCAGGTTCTGTTTGTACTTCGCCCTGATCTGCTCCATCATCATCAAGAAGCTTGGACTGGGCCAGACTGGACCCACACTCAGAGCCACACTGGGCCCCTGAGAAGAGGAAGTGACAGGTCCCCCCGGTCCGTCTCCTCTTCCCTGACTGAGCCTGGGGGCCTCTCACTCCCCACTCCTCCGCTAGGAGCACCCGCCCATACCCCCTCCCCTTCCTCCGCGGGGACCACGTCTGGTCTCCCCCAGGTGGAAAGGGAGCCTTCCTTGGGCACCGTTGCCTCTAAACGTCTGCCTTATAGCTGCACGTGCTCTGAACATGCTCGACTGTGTGGTTCAGTCTGTATCACACGTGCTTCATCTCCCACCTCAACAGACCCCAGGATCAGGTGGGCATGCTTTCAGCTGCAGTGCCGGTCGCCCTGCATTAGTCTCTTCTCACTGAGCCAGGAGGCTGGAGGCCAGCGACTGGCGTTGGTTTGGGGCACAGGCTGGGCACCTCTGTGATATCAATTTCTTTCCTCCTTCATTGTGCCAAGACGGCTGCTGCAGCTCCAGGCATCAGAACTGTGTCAAGGCAAAAAGAGAAGGTCCTGGCATATGTCACTTATACGTATGCCTTTTTGCAGAAAATCAAAACTTTACCCCCAAGTGCCACTGCAGCCTCCTGCTTAGTTCGTATCAGTCAGAAGTGGCCAACCACAGCTGCAAGAGGCGCAGGGAGGGTCTCCACCCCTACACTGCAGACAGACAAGGCTGGAGAGGGCTGGGAGCCACTGCCCCGCTGGAGAGCCTTGCTAATTATTTTCCCAGAGCTGACAAGACTGCGTTTGGAGAGCAGCTTGCCCAAGCCACGCAGGCCAGCAAGCCAGCCAGGCACCCCTGTCTGACCAGAGGCTGGATCCCCCACGCCCCACAGCAGGCCCCTCCTCCAGCTGTACTGTCCAGCCTGAGTGCCTGGCTCTCAGCCCGGCAGCCCTCCCCACTGCCCACTGTACAGGAGATGTAACCAATGGCCCTCAAAAGTACGGCAGTGCCTGGCCCTCTGCTAGGCGCTCACCAAGCTCTGCCACCCGAGGGCTCCACGCCCAGTGGGAACCTGCGTCCAGGGCAGGCAGGCGATGCTGAAATCTTCAGGGTCCGCACAGGCAGGTTCTCGGGGAGAAGTGAAGACGGCTGACCGAGGCTGGTGGTGAGGGAGCAGGCCTGTGAGGCTGGCCGACCCAGGTCATACTCTGCCTGGTCCAGAGGGCCCTTCACCGGAGCCTTAGAGGTGGGGAGAAGGTTGCAGGGCTCCAGAGCGGACAGGCGCCCTGGTCCTCGAGGACCAGGGCCCCTGGTGTCTCGGCTGAGGTCTGCCCTCATCCCTGCGTCTCCCCCGGTGGGATGAGTGGGAGTGCGTGGCGGGGAGGGGCGGGCAGGGCAGCCCCCACCTGGAGGAGGCCAGGTGCACCCAGTCCCGCTTCTCTGGGGGAGAGGCCCGAGGGGCTGTCCAGATGGAGCCATGGCCTGCCTGCGGGGCGGCCGCTGCTCGCGCCCACGCAGAAATTCACGCCCAGTTGTCCTGTCTCCGTACTTTCAGAAAGAGCTGGAAGTTTTGATTTTCCTGAGAAGTCTCAGGCTTTTGTAAGGCCTTACAAATAGCTGAGAAAAGAAGAGAAGCAAAAGGCAAAGGAGAAAAGGAAAGATATACCCATTTGAATGCAAAGTTCCAAAGAATAGCAAGGAAAGATAAGAAAGCCTTTCTCAGTGATCAAAGTGAAGAAACAGAAGAAAACAACAGAATGGGAAAGACTAGAGATCTCTTCAAGAAAATTACAGATACCAACTGAACATCTCATGCAAAGACAGGCACAATAAAGGACAGAAATGGTGCGGACCTCAAGCAGAAGGCAGTAAGCAAAGACGGCAAGAATGCGCAGGAGAACTGCACAAAAAAGGCCTTCACGGCCCAGACAATCACGGCGGCGTGATCACTCACCGAGAGCCAGACATCCTGGAGTGTGGAGGCAAGTGGGCCTTAGGAACCATTGCTAAGTCAGCTAAGTCGCCTCAGTCGTGTCCGACTCTGCAAACCCATAGGCGGCAGCCCACCAGGCTCCCCCGTCCCTGGCACTCTCCAGGCAAGAATACTGGAGTGGGCTGCCATTTCCTTCTCCAATGCACGAAAGTGAAAAGGGAAAGAGAAGTCGCTCAGTTGTGTCTGACTCTTAGCGACCCCATGGACTGCAGCCCACCAGGCTCCTCCGTCCATGGGATTCTCCAGGCAAGAGCACTGGAGTGGGGTGCCATCACCTTCTCCGTAGGAACCATTACTTACGAACAAAACTAGTGGAGGTGATGGAATTCCAGCTGAGCTATTTCAAATCCTAAAAGATGATGCTGTGAAAGTGCTGCACTCAATATGCCAGCAAATTTGGAAAACTCAGCAGTGGCCACAGGACTGGAAAAAGTTTTCATTCCAATCCCAAAGAAAGGCAATGCCAAAGAATGCTCAAACTACCACACAATTGCACTCATTTCACATGCTAGTAAAGTAATGCTCAAAATTCTCCAAGCTAGGCTTCAACAGTATATGAACAGAAAGCTTCCAGATGTAAAAGCTGGATTTAGAAAAGGCAGAGGAACCAGAGATCAAATTGTCAACATTTGGTCATAGAAAAAGCAAAATTCCAGAAAACCATCTACTTCTGCTGTATTGATTACGCCAAAGCCTTTGACTTTGTGGATCACAACCAACTATGGAAAATTCTTCAAGAGATGGGAATACCAGACCACTTTACCTGACTCCTGAGAAATCTGTATGCGGGTCAAGAAGCAACAGTTAGAGCTGGACATGGAACAACAGCCTGGTTACAAATTGTGAAAGGAGTATGTCAAGGCTGTATATTGTCACTCTGCTTATTTAACTTATATGCAGAGTACATCATGAGAAATGCTGGACTGGATGAAGCACAAGGTGGAATCAAGATTGCCGGGAGAAATATCAATAACCTCATATATCCAGAGGACACCACCCTAATGGAAGAAAGTGAAGAGGAACTAAAGAGAAGAGTCTTTTCATGAAAGTGAAAGAGGAGAGTGGAAAAAGTTGGCTTAAAACTCAACATTCAGAAAACTAAGATCATGGCATCCGGTCCCATCACTTTATGGCAAATAGATGGGGAAACAATGGAAACAGTGATAGACTTTATTTTCTTGGGCTACAAAATCACTGTGGATGGTGACTGCAGCCATGAAACTAAAAGACACTTGCTCCTTGGAAGAAAAACTATGACCAACCTAGACAGCATATTAAAAACCAGAGACATTACTTTGCCGACAAAGGTTCGTATAGTCAAGGCTATGGTTTTTCCAGTGGTCATATATGGACATGGTTCTTTGAACCACAAAGAAAGCTGAGCACTGAAGAACTGATGCTTTTGAACTGTGGTGTTGGAGAAGACTCTTGAGAGTCCCTTGGGCTGCAAGGAGATCCAACCAGTCAATCCTAAAGGAAAACAGTCCTGAATATTCATTGGAAGGACTGATGCTAAAGCTGAAACTCCAATACTTTGGCCACCTGATGACTCATTGGAAAAGACCCTGATTCTGGGAAAGACTGAAGGCAGGAGGAGAAGGGGATGACAGAGGATGAGATGGTTGAATAGCATCACTGACTCAATGGACATGAGTTTGAGTAAACTCCAGGAGTTGATGATGGACAAGGAGGCCTGGAGTGCTGTAGTCCATGGGGACGCAGAGTCGGACACGACTGAGTGACTGGACGGAACTCAGGCTTTTAGGTGTCAGCAACGGTAGGGAGAAGCTGGCTTCAGTTACCTCCTCACCTAGCTTAGGTGGGCACAGAGGTGGCTCAGGAGCTCTGGGGATGGTCCACCCAGGTCAGCAGGACAGGGGACTCTTGGGGCTGTGGACTCTGTGGGCAGGGCAGGGTCTCTAGCTGGACAAAGCCAGGAAGGAGCCCTGCCCCTGTGAACCGAGCTGTGTGGCCAAGTGTCCAGGAGAGAGGCTGGCTGCCAGCCAGCCAAGCTGAGCCCAGCCCACTTTACAGATTCCAGCCGGCTGTCCTTACGTCAGGTCCCCCTGAGAGCTCCTGGGTCCAGTGGGTTACTTGCATCTTCACTGAAAGCTCAGTTGGATATAAGCATTTACACGCACGTGTGAACACAGACTTCGTTCTGTGTTAAGTTGGGTAGTCACGATAGTAAGATGTTTACATGAGCCCCTGCCCACTCTCAATCCTGTTCACCTTCCAAACAGCTGCAAGCATCATCATACCCCATCGTATGCCACACTTTGGATACAGGCCAGTTGGCAAAATGGTGCATTCACACATACTGGTGTTGACCTTGTGTCTAAAAACCGCCAGGAAAGGGCTCCTTCCTTCAACATTTGTGAGCGAATGAGTGCAAGAACCAGGGAGCAGCTGTCCTTGACCAGAAGCCTGTCGCTTGACGAGTGAGGCCCCAGAGCCCCAGCCGCTGGGCGGTGCCTCGCGTGTGACCGGGGGTTCCCTGCCGCCTGGCAGGGGAATGCCCGCCTGAGTTGGAGCTCGGGCTGCCAGAGGCGTTCAGTGGAGTGGAGGCGGGGTTGTGTGGCTCCGTGCCTTCCGTGCGGAGGGCCTGGTGGAGAAGCACCCCTGGGCTGAGCTCAAGTCTGATTCTTGGTCCAGGTGCCCCCAGCCGGCTGGTGTTTCCCTGGGGGTGGAGTGAGCGTGCTGGCGTCCACCCCAGGGTGGAGAGACACTGATACAACAGGTCACTGTTCCCAGGGCCCACGGCCAGGCCACAGGTGCTCGGCCTGCCTCCTCCTGCCCCCCACTGCCCAGCCAAGGCCAGATAAAGGGCAGGAAAAGTCCAGGACGTCCCGGCCACTGACGCCCTGGAGGACCCCTCTGACTGCCAGTGCGTGACTGCCATGGGCTCATCCTCAGGTCTCCCCCTCTGTGGCCAGCTTCTCCCTGGGATGGACTGACCCTGTGGCCTGGGGCTCAAGGCTGAGAGCCCTGGAAGCCTCCCTGGAATGTTCTAGAAAGCTGTAGAGGACTCAGGATTGGGCTGCCCGACCTGAAGTGACTGGGAACAGGAGGAAGCAGCGGTGTCTGGAGTGTGGGCTGTGCCCTGACTGACAAGCTGCTTCTGGTGGGGGCAATTGGCGGCAGAAGCCTTCTGCTTGCCCGTGTTCACTTCTGAAAGCCAGGACATTTGCGCTGTTTCTAGCATCCTTGCTGCACCAGCTCCACTCAGGTAGCCCCGCTGGCGACCACAGGCCCTTGGCTGTGCCAGAATCTCTCCATGGTCTTGTGGGAAGCGGGACACTGGGCAGTTACGAAGTATCAGAGTGTTTGCTGGTCTCCACAGATGACTTGGCACAGGGCGTCCAGCAGGTGTGAAGCCCTGCCCTGCTCAGGAGAGATTCTGGTACCATGCAGGGGACCCACACCCCAGCCCCCTGAGCACAGCCCCTGTCTACACCCTGCCCTACACTCTGTCTACACCTCTCCTACACTCTGCCATACTGCCCCACACCAGTGCCTATACCTGCCCCTACAATCTTATCTACACCTCCGGTGCCACCACTCAGGCTGTGACATGCCAGGAAAGGCTACCAACAAGCCAGGCAAATCTGGGCTGAGTGGCTTCAGGGGCGCCCCAGGCACCAGGGGCAAGGAAACCCCCAGGACGCGGGCTGCCTGGGGCAGAGGCAGACAGACGGGCATGCAGGTCTTCCCTGGAGGCGCTCCCCAAAAGGCCCAGGGAGCCCGACACGCCGTGAACCCGCGGTTCAGACTCTAGGCTCGTCAGCTAGAAACCGCGGACGCGGGCAGAGCCGGACCCGCCGTGGCCGAGTGACCTGACCGTGGCGGGCGGGAGAGCCCCGGGACCCCACGTAAGCCGCCGCAACCCCGGGCAGAACCCGCGGGCCTGCAGCCCAGGATGCAGACCAATCTGGGGGTGGGTAGGGGCGCCAGCTGGGACAGGTGCCCTGGTGAGGCGAGGTCCCCAAGTGGGGCGGGAACTCAGGTAGGCCCTGGGGTGGGCCCCAACTTACCCTAACCCCGCCTCCAGGCTGCCTCGGCCAGACCCACATTCCCGCGCCCTACGGGCCTTGGCTCCGCCCACCGCCCTCGGCCACGCCCCTTCATTAGTACCACGCCCCCACAAAAGATGTGTATAAGAGACAGGCCAAGCTGAGCCCAGCCCACTTTACAGATTCCAGCCGGCTGTCCTTACGTCAGGTCCCCCTGAGAGCTCCTGGGTCCAGTGGGTTACTTGCATCTTCACTGAAAGCTCAGTTGGATATAAGCATTTACACGCACGTGTGAACACAGACTTCGTTCTGTGTTAAGTTGGGTAGTCACGATAGTAAGATGTTTACATGAGCCCCTGCCCACTCTCAATCCTGTTCACCTTCCAAACAGCTGCAAGCATCATCATACCCCATCGTATGCCACACTTTGGATACAGGCCAGTTGGCAAAATGGTGCATTCACACATACTGGTGTTGACCTTGTGTCTAAAAACCGCCAGGAAAGGGCTCCTTCCTTCAACATTTGTGAGCGAATGAGTGCAAGAACCAGGGAGCAGCTGTCCTTGACCAGAAGCCTGTCGCTTGACGAGTGAGGCCCCAGAGCCCCAGCCGCTGGGCGGTGCCTCGCGTGTGACCGGGGGTTCCCTGCCGCCTGGCAGGGGAATGCCCGCCTGAGTTGGAGCTCGGGCTGCCAGAGGCGTTCAGTGGAGTGGAGGCGGGGTTGTGTGGCTCCGTGCCTTCCGTGCGGAGGGCCTGGTGGAGAAGCACCCCTGGGCTGAGCTCAAGTCTGATTC
>SJYH01006966.1:125726-156506 GCA_006408735.1 Sylvicapra grimmia | reverse complement strand
GCCGCCGCTGGCCCTGCTCTCGGTTGCTGCTTCCAGGCTCTGGGTGTCCTTTCTGGTCTCGGCCGGTGCAGACACTGCTGATCGTGGGTGGGTGCGCTCTGACAGGCCTGGCAGCTCTGGAGCCGCCCTTCGCACCCCGGCGGTGTCAGCTCTCGGGTTCCGCGCCCCCTGGCGTCCCCCTTCCTTTCTCTGCTCTGCGGGCAGGGCTCCCACTCGCTGTGCCAGGCTGTGGGAGCCTGTCCCGCCTGTGCCTGGCTTCTCAGCGCCTCCCAGCGCCTGCTGTCTGCATTTCTGTCTGGCTTGAGGTTGTTGGGGTGGTAGCACGTGTGTTCTGAAAGCACAGTCTTCATGTGTTTGGTTGATTCTAAAGGTATAAGCCAGTCGATGGTGTTTACCTAGCTTGTAATGTGGGGGTTATCCATCCCTTCTTAGATAGCATTTGTTTTGTCGGAAGCTTTTAATAGTTCTCTTTCTCTTGCATTACACACCTTAGTTCATCTGTAAGTTTCTCTAACGTAGAGGTCAGCTGACTTTTTTTGTACAGGGCTGGAGAGAATGTTTTCAGCTCCGTGGACTGTATGATCTGTGTTTTAACTTTTGAACCCTGACTTTGTAAATGAAAGCAGCTATAGACGATGCATAAACTAATGACTCTGTTCCAGTAAAGCTTTATTTGCAACACAGGCAGTGGGTTGGGTTTGACTTGTGGGCCATACTTTGCCAACTTGTGTTCTGTCATCTTAAGATCAGTTCCAAATCCCGGGACTCTCCTCTTCCCTCAGTTGCCTCTCTTGGAGTTCCCCTCCCCTCACGTCCCTATTTCAAACCCGGCTCACTGACCCTGCAGCGTGGTCTGAGTATTGTATGCCCCGGATTTACATGCTGGAGTCCCAACCCCAACTCAGTGGCTTTAGGGGACAGGGCCTGTTGAAGGCGATGAGGTCCTGCGGGTGGAGCCCTCGTGATGGAGTTGGTGCCCTCCTACAGAAGAGACCCCGCAGAGCTCTCTAGCCCCGTCCACACCCACGCGCGTTTGCAAGTCACGCAGTGTCAGTCTTGGGACTTTGTCCTCCTCTAACATTGAGCTGCCAGTTACTTCCCATAGAACTTTGAGAATTAACCTGTCAGTATCCACAAAATACCTTGCTGGAATTTTTATTGAGATTGTGTTGAGTTACAGATGAGAAGGAAGTGATATCCTAACACTGTTGAGTCTTTATATCCATGGACATGGAATATCCATTTATTTAGTGCTTCTTTGATTTCATTTATCAGAGTTTTGTAGTTTTCCTGATTTGATGCTGTACATATTTTGTTAGACGGATGCTTCAGTATGTTGGTCTTTTGAGGCTAATTTGGGCTTTTGAATTTAAAGTTCCAGTTGTTCATTGCTGAGAATATATAAAAGCATTTGACTTGTATGCAGCTGCTAGTGACGAAGTACCACAAACAGGGTGGCTTAAAATAACAGAAATTTCCTGCCTTACGGTTCTTAGGCTGGAAGTCTGAAATCAAGGTGTTGGCAGCCCTGCTTCCTCCTGGAGGCTCTGAGACGGAATCCATTCCGTGACTCCAGCTTCGACGGTTTGCTGGCCACCTCCAGCGTTCTCTCCGGTCCTTCTCTCCGTGGCTGTCTTCTCCCTGCGTCTTCACAGAGCTCCCCATTGCGCCCGTCTGTCCTGCGTCCAGAGTTCCCCGTGCTTAAGGCTGCCAGTCATGGCGGTTAGGGCTCCCCACGATTGCCTCATTCTAACTCAGTTACCGCTGTAAAGACTCTTCTTTCCAGATAAGGTCGTGCTCTGAGGTGTGGGCTGCTGGGGCTTCAGCGCCCCTTTAGGGGCTGATGCCGCTAATTCCCTTTCCTCGCCTTTCTGCCTCGGCTGGGACATCCAGTGTGGCGAGAAGGCCGTGGGCAGTGGGGCCGTGCCTGCCGTGCCCCTGGTCTTGGCGGGAGGGCAGCGGGTCTCTCCCACCAGGGCTCCTGCCACTGCGGGCTTCCGTCGGTGTTCTTTATCAGGTGGAGCAGGTCCCCATCGATGCCCAGCTTACTGACCGTTTTACCATGGATGGGTATGAGACTTTGCCGAATACTTTTTCTATATTTACTGATATTGTCGTGTGACTCTTCTTCTTGGGCCTGTGGATGTGATGGATTACACTTGACTCTTTCCCAAATGTTGAACCAGCTGTGCATACCTGGAATAAGCCCCACTTGGCTGTGGTGTAGACTTGTTGTCTACCTTGCTGGCCTCAAGTTGCTGGTGTTTGTTGGGGGTCTTCTGTGTCCGTGTTCGTGGGAGGTGAAGGGCCTGGCGTTTCCTTGCATTGTCTTTGCTGGTTCTGGCATTAAGGTAATGCTGGCCTCATAGAACAGGTTAGGGTGTATTCCCTCTGTTTCCGCTCTGTCTTACAGAAAATTGGTATAATTTCTTCCTTAAACGTTGGTGGGATTTACCAGTGAGCCTGTCTGGACCTGGTATTTCAGGAGGCTGTCAGTTATGGAGTCAAGGTCTGTAATCTGTACAAGTCTGTTCTTACTACCCCTTCTCCTGGTGCGGGCATTTCCAGGAGCGGCTCCCTTTCATGCAGGTTATCCCGTTTGTGGGCAGAGTGTCTGGTGTTCTCTGTTATCCTCTTGCTCTCCATGGGATCTCTCGTGCTGCTGCTGTTTTTAATTCCTGTGTTAGTAATGTGTCTTTTTTTTCCGAGTTACCCTGTTATAGATAGAGGTTTTTCCATTGTATTTATCTTTTTAAATTTAGAGCTAGCCTTTGGATTTGTTGGTTTTCTTTTTTTCCTGTTTTCAACTTTATTGATTTTTGCTCTAAATTTTGCTATTACTTTTGTTCTTCCTGCTTTGGATTTAATTTATTTTCTTAGTTTCCTAAGGTGGAAGTTTAGGTTATTGATTTTGGATTGTACTGCGTCTACTATGCATTCAATATTATGTATTTCCTTCTACACATTGCTTTCACTGCATCCCACACATTTCAGTGAGGTGTATATTCTTTTTAATTTAGTTGAAAATATTTTTATTTTGAAGTACTTTAGTTCAGAATACTTTTGAGGTTTCTTTGACTCATGTTATTTGGGAATATGTTGTTTAATCTTCCTTTTCTTGAGATTTTCCAGTTATCTTTCTGTTCCTTATTTTATTTACAAGTTTAAGTCCATTGTGCCCTGAGAACACACCTCGTGTGATCTGTTTTCTTTTTCACCTGTGAGGTGTGCTTTGTGGCCCAGGACAGCTGTGTGGGGAGTGCTGCCTGTGACTGTGGGGCGAGCGTCCCGATGTCTGGACGAGGTGGGCGCCGGCTCCGCAGGCGGCGGTGTCGAGCTCGGCTGTGTCCTTGGTGATGCCTGCCGGATCTGCCCCTTTCCGGCTCAGGGGAGGTGGATCCGTCCTCCTGAGCTCCTCAGTGTCTGTGTTGGGTAACCTGATGCTGTCTTATTGGCACAAGCCCGTCCAGGGCTGCCGCGTCTTCCTGCAGAGCTGCCGTGAGTCCTTACCCCTCTTCATCCTAGGTTGCTCTCACTGCCCAAAGTCAGCTCTGTCTGCAAGGGCTGTAGCTACTTCCATCTGTTCTGAGTGGTGGTAGCGTAGTCTGCTTTTCCTTCTCTGTCCGTTTACCTTTAAGCCTGTGCATCTTTATATTTGAAGGGGGTTTCTGTGGGGAGCATGCAGTCCGCCTTGCGTTTTGATCCGCGCTGACCGTCTCTGCCCTCTGCGTGGTTCATCTAGACCCTGCTGTCTGAAGTGATTCTTGGTGCAGCTGGGTTGACAGCCGCTGTGTTCGCTGTTTCTGTCTGATGCCCTTGTTCCTGCTCTGTCTTCTGACCTTTCCCTCCTTCCGTGGTTTCACGTGGTCATCCAGTGACTCCGTCTTCCCCCTCGGCGCGTCAGTTCCGGGCAGGTTTTCGCTTCGGTGGTCGCCCTGAGCACCCAGGACAGGCAGACTCCTTTCCTGTGCTTTGCAGATGCTGTGTTTCCATAGATTGGAGGTTTGTGTCAACCTCAAGTCAGGCAAGTCTGTCGCGCCATTTTCCCAGTGGCATCTGTTCTTTACTCACTTCATGTCTCTGTGTCACATTTTGGTGATTCTTGCAGTATTTCAAGCTTTTCCAGCTTTTTCTATTATGGTGATCTGTGATCCCATTGCTGCCGTGACTTGCAAAAGCCTCAGATGATGGTTAGCACTTTTTAGCACATTTAGCACTTTTTAGCACGTTTTAAAATTAAAGTGTATACATGGTTTTTTAACATAACATTGTTGCTCACTTAATAGACTAAGTGCAGTGTAAACAGTAAGGGAACGAAGATCATGGCACCTGGCCCTGTCGCTTCATGGCAGATAGAAGGGGAGGAGCGGGAGCAGCGTCAGATCTTCCTTCCCTTGGGCTCCAGAGTCGCCGTGGACCTGACTGCAGCCATGGAGCTAAAAGACGCTTGCTCCTTGGAAGAAAAGCTATGACGAGACGGCACTTTGCTGACAGAGGTCCACATAATCAAAGCTGTGGTTTTTCCAGTAGTCATGTACGGATATAAGAGATGGACCATCAAGAAGGCTAAATGCTGAAGAGCTGATGCTTTTGAATTGTGGTGCGGGAGAAGACTCTTGTGAATCCCTTGGACTGCAGGGAAATCAAATCAGTCATTCCTAAAGGAAATCAATCCTGAATATTGATTGGAAGGACTGATGCTGAAGCTGAAGCTCCAGTAAATACTTTGGCCACCTGATGTGAAGAACCGACTCATTGGAAAAGATCCTGATGCTGGGAAAGGTTGAAGGCAGGAGGAGAAGGGGCGGCAGAGGATGAGATGGTTGGATGGCATCATGGATTCAATGAAGGTGATTTTGAGCAAACACCAGGAGGTGAGGGAGGACCGGGGAGCCTGGCGTGCTGAGGTCCGTAGGGTCGCAAAGAGCCGGACGCAACTTAGCAGCTGAACGACAATACTGCATGTAAAGAATATGCCCTTCTGACTTGTTTCAAGATTTTTCCTTTGTCTTAGCTTTTCTCCAGTTGAATATATCCCTTGCTGTAATTTTTCCCAGCATTTACCCTGCCACTGCCCTCAGAGCTCCCTGTCTCTGTGATTTGGTGTCTGACGTTCATTTGCGGATTCTTGGTCATCTTCAAATATGGCTTCGGTTCCCCTCTCTCCTGCTGGTAGTCTCATGTGTGAATGTCATGCCTTTTGGTGTTGGCCCACGATTCTAGGTATTTTATTCTGGTTTTTCTTTTTTTTCCAGTCTTTCTTAATCTTCGCTTTTCAGTTTCAGAGCTTCTGTTGTTATGTTACCAAGCTCAGAGGTCCTCGCCTCAGCCCCATCCAGTTTACTGGTGAGCTCATCAGAGGCACTTCTCGTCTGTTGCAGTGTCTGAAATCCAGCGAACATTTCTGTTAGGGCCTTTCTTGGCGTTTCGCGTCCCTGCTTGCATTTCCCGCCCATTCTTTCGCGTTGTCTCTGTTCTCCACTAGGTCTCGCAGCATTATTACTCACCGTTGTCTAAAACCAGAGCCTGGCGCCATCCAGCGTCTCTGCACCTGGTTCAGTGCTTGCTCTTCTCAACGTTGTTATGGCTGTTTGGAGCTCCATGAGATTCCAGATGCGTTTTTAGGATGGTTTTTCTATTTCTGGGGGAAATAGCATTGGGATTTTGATAGGATTGCACTGATTCTGTAGATTTCTTTGGGCAATGAATATTTTAAGTCTTGAGTCTTCGGTCCGTGCACATGTGGTGTGTTTCCACTTACTTATGCCATCTTTACTTTGTTTCAGCAATGTTTTGCAGTCTGTGTGTGTGCTCAGTCATGTCCAACGCTTTGCGACTCCATGGACTGTAGCCCACCAGGCTCCTCTGTCCACAGGATTCTCCAGGCAAGAATCCTGGAGTGGGTTGCCATTTCCTCCCCCCCGAGGATCTTTCCAGCCCAGGCATCAAACCCGTGTCTCCTGCATCTCCTGCATTAGCAAATGGGTTCTTTACCACTGAGCCACCTGGGGAGCGTGTTTTTAGTTGACTTATCCTTGCTTATCTCAAGACTAAGTCATCACAGCATTTAGATGATCTGATGCGATGACCTTATTATCCACATGTGACAGTAGAGACCTGAACAGGCTGTATGTGTCCACCATCAGGAGTCTGTGGCAGACCTTGAAAGAGAACCCAGTCCCCTTTCTGCAGGGACCTGGAAGACTCAGCTCTAGAAAATATAGAATGTCATTGACTTCTCTGGGTGTGATCAGGGACATAAAGCCAATATTCGTAGTGTGTGACTGAGCTCTGTTTTGAAGAGTGATTCTCAAGCTGCCTTTGTTAGAAATTAGGTCCCTGAGAATGTTTGCTTTGTATGGAGGGACATCCTATTCTACAGCTTCGCATTTCAGTTGCTAGAGAGACACGCACTCGGTGTGAGAGTAGGCCTTGGAACACCGTGTTCTTGAACTCTCTTTTTGTTTTGTGTTTGGTCGGTCCATGTGGATCTTGGCTTCCCTGACCAGGGGTAGAATTCGTGCCCCCTGAATTGGAAGCACGGGCTCTTAACCGCTGGACTGCCAGGCAAGTCCCTCCGTCAATTTTGCTGGTCACGTGTACCACAGTGCTAGGAGACCCTCACACGGGGGGCTTCCTGGAACTGCCACCCTTTAGTGAAGCCGGGTGTGGTGACCGGTCATCCTGGCCGAGTTCGCTCCGCCCTCCCTGTGGCAGAAGCCCCCGCTGCTCCTCCTCAGAGACCTTGAGGCAGGGTCAGCGGTGCGTGCGGCTGTGTCCCGGGGTCTGCCCGCGCTGGGTGCGAGTGGGAGCACCAGAGCCAGCTCTGCTTGTCTTTGTAGACCTCATCACTCCAGAGTCAAGGGCACCGACCCCTCCGCCAAGAAGTGCTTGGTCATGGACGCAGATGATGAGGCGGTCCTGAGCCTCATTGCCGAGTGCGAGTGGGACCTGAGCAACCCTCCCGGGGGCATGAGTTCCAGCCAGAAGGAGTCAGAGGCCAGCCTCCAGAGCTCCCAAGGTAGGCTGCTCCTCGCCGAGAGGATGGGCACCCAGCCCGGCTGGGAGGCTGACGTCTGCTGCCTCAGGATCCACGCTGCCTTTTTAAGAGAACTTACCTTTAAGTGTAGAATCTTCAGGAAGTCTTGTGCCTGTAATGTCAGTAATTTGATCGTGGGGTTCCGGAGAAGCCAGTATAGTTAGGAGGAGGCAGTCATCCTGCAGGCGTTTCACCTCAGATCCCTCTCGGGTCAGTTGCGGGGATAGCGAAGATGTGAGGCATCCTGTGCTGGAGGGGCTGAGTCCCCGCCGGCCTCGAGGGGCTCCCCTCTGGCTCCGGCTGCATGTGAGTGAGGAGGTGGCACCTGATGAGTGCGGGCACGTGAGCTCCTTCCCGCCCGTGCCGGCTTTTCCGCCAGGACTCGTGAGCTTGCGCTGCTCTGCTGCTGCGTCTCTCGTGGGTCCCAGGAGCTTTTCGTGAGGTCACGCGTCTGGGTCTTCCTGCTGCAGTAGCACCCTGCCTCAGCCTCCCCGCCACCTCCTGGGCCTCTGGGGCCCTCCAGGGTGGCGCCCGTCCTGAGCGTGCGGCGGTGTCTACTGAGGGCTTTAGTTCGCATTTCCTGGGGATGAGTCCCAGCAGCCTGCTCACGCGCTCACGTCATCTTCTGAGCGGTTTCTGCTCCTGCTGCCCCCCTCCCCTGTTCCTTTCTTGGTGTTGCTGCCCCTGGCTCCATCATGCTGGTGGAAGACAGCCTGTCTCCGATTTCTGCCCGCTCTGTGGCTTGCCTTTCATTTTCTCAGCAGTGCGTCCAGGAGCAGTTCTGTCTGAGTGAGGCCGCTTTTCCCTATTCCCCTTCCTGGTTGTGCTTTTCTGTGTGCTGGATGTGCTTGCGGAGGGTTCCTCCCACAGACCTGTCCACATCCTGGGGACCCACACTTGGGTCTGAGAGCTGCTCTCTCGAGTGAATTTCTGGCTGTGGTGTGAGGTAGTGGCTCAGGTTTTCTGTCTGTTCCAACGTGTATCCAGCTGTACCAGTGCCATTTATTGCAAAGACAACCTTGCAAGGTTGTCCATTCAGTGGCTGGAGTCTCTGGATCCGCTGACCGTTGTGTCTGTCCCGACTCATCGGCTGGATGGTGCTTCCCGCTGGATGTGGGGCGGGGTCCCCTCGCCTGGGCTGCTGTGGGTAGCGGCGCCCGCACGTTCCTTCCAGGGTGGCCAGTGCTGTGTTACCAGCTTCTTTTTCCTGTTTACCCCACATAGGAGTGTGCTTGACAGGTATGCTACGCTGTCAGAAACCGGAAGTGTAAGTTTTAATGGAATAAACTTTTTAAATGTTTTTAACACAGCAGAGTCGCGGCACCGACTGAGCGCTCAGTCAGTCCAGCACCAGTGTGGGGACGCGCTGTGGAAGGGCCCTGAGCGGCGCGGGAGCGGCTCCAGGGCGGGCTGCGTGGAGCCGAGGCTGCAGGACCAGCGCTGCGGCGAGCGCCCCCCGCAGCGCTTCAGCCCAGGTGACCCCGGGGCGCTGTGCTCCTCTTCTCTCGACTGTGTGTGTGGGTGACCCTGAGGTGTGTTAAGGGAAGACGCTCCTTCACACGTGGAAGCTGACAAAAAGACATGACCCACAGGATGAGCCCTGCGGGCTGGAAGGCGTCCAGTATGCTACGGGGAAGGGGGGCGGCAATTCCTAATAGCCCCACAAAGAATGAAGCAGCACTCAGGTGTGGATGTGTCTGGTCATGAAAGTAAAGTCCAATGCTGTAAAGAACAGTATTGCATTGCAACCGTGAACGTTAGGTCCATGAATCAAGGTAAATCGGATGTGGTCGGGAAATGGCAAGATTGAACATTAACATCTTAGGAGTCAGTGAACTAAAATGGATGGGAATGGGAAATTTTAATTCAGATGACCATCTTATCTATTACTGTGGGCAAGAATCCCTTAGAAGAAATGGAAGCACCCTCATAGTCAACAAAAGAATAAAAAATGCAGTACTTAGGTGTGGTCTCAAAAATGACAGAACGATCTCTGTTCATTTCCAAGGCCAACCATTCAGTATCACAGTAATCCAAGGCTATGCCCCAACCACTAATGTCAAAGAGGATGAAGTTGACCGATTCTACGATGACCTACAAGACCTTCTAGGACTAACACTGAAAAAAGACATCCTTTTCCTCATAAGGGATTGGAATGCACAGTAGGAAGTCAAGAGATGCCTGGAGTAACAGGCAAGTTTGGCCTTGGAGTACAAAATGAAGCAGGGGAAAGGTTAACAGTTTTGTCAAGAGAATGTGCTGGTCATAGCAAACACCCTTTTCCAATAATCCAGGAGGTAACTACCCAAAGGAGAAGCCCCAGCAAGACGGTAGAAGGGATGAAATCACGTTTAGAATCAAACCCCGTCCCTAGCAGGGAAGCTCGCAGGGCTCAAACCTTGTGCACACCAGGACCCAGAGCCCCCACAGAGACCGAGACAGAGCTGTGTGTGGGCGTCTGCTGTGGGGTGCGGCTCAGCAGCGGGCTGCTGCAGGGCCAGGGGCTCTGGGTGCAGCAGACCTGGGTGTGGCATAAGCCCTCTTGGAGGAGGTCGCCATTAACCCCACCGTAGAGCTGCCAGAACGTACACAGGGCTGGGGAAACAGACTCTTGAAGGGCACAAACAGAACCTTGTGCGCCAGGACCCAGGAGAAGGGGGCAGTGACCCCATAGGAGCCTGACCCAGACTTGCCCGTGAGTGTCCAGGAGCCTCCAGCAGAGCATGGGTCGGTGGTGGCCTGCTGCAGGGTTGGGAGCACTGAGTGTAGCAGTGTGTGCCTGGGGGGAGATTGCCATTTTCTTCATTACTGCCACTGTACGTTCAGTTCAGTTCAGTCGCTCAGTTGTGTCCGACTCTCTGCGACCCCATGAATCACAGCACACCAGGCCTCCCTGTCTATCACCAACTCCCGGAGTTCACCCAAACTCATGTGCATCGAGTCGGTGATGCCATCCAGCCATCTCATCCTCAGTCGTCCCCTTCTCCTCCTGCCCCCAATCCCTCCCAGCATCAGGGTCTTTTCCAATGAGTCAGCTCTTCACATGAGGTGGCCAAAGTACTGGAGTTTCAGCCTCAGCATCAGTCCTTCCAATGAACACCCAGGACTGGTCTCCTTTAGGATGGACGGGTTGGATCTCCTTGCAATCCAAGGGACTCGCAAGAGTCTTCTCTAACACCACAATTCAAAAGCATCAATTCTTCAGCCTTCAGCTTTCTTCACAGTCCAACTCTCACATCCATACATGACCACTGGAAAAACCACAGCCTTGACTAGACGGACCTTTGTTGGCAAAGTAATGTCTCTGCTTTTCAATATCCTATCTAGGTTGGTCATAACTTTCCTTCCAAGGAGTAAGCGTCTTCTAATTTCATGGTTGCAGTCATCATCTGCAGTGATTTTGGAGCCCAAAAAAATAAAGTCAGCCACTGTTTCCACTCTTTCCCCATCTGTTTCCCATGAAGTGACGGGACCGGATACCATGATCTTTGTTTTCTGAATGTTGAACTTTAAGCCAACTTTTTCGCTCTCCTCTTTCACTTTCATCAAGAGGCTTTTTAGTTCCTCTTCACTTTCTGCCATAAGGGTGGTATCATCTGCATATCTGAGGTTATTGATATTTCTCCTGGCAATCTTGATTTCAGCTTGTGCTTCTTCCAGCCCAGTGTTTCTCATGATGTACTCTGCATAGAAGTTAAATAAGCGGGGTGACAAAATACAGCCTTGAAGTACTCCTTTTCCTATTTGGAACCAGTCGGTTGTTCCATGTCCAGTTCTAACTGCTGCTTCCTAACCTGCATATAGATTTCTCAAGAGGCAGGTCACGTGGTGTGGTATTCCCATCTCTTGAAGAATTTTCCACAGTTTATTGTGATCCACACAGTCAAAGGCTTTGGCATAGTCAGTAAAGCAGAAATGATGTTTTTCTGGAACTCTTGCTTTTTCCATGATCCAGCGAATGTTGGCAATTTGATCTCTGGTTTCTCGGCCTTTTCTAAAACCAGCTTAACATCTGGAAGTTCACAGTTCACGTATTGCTGAAGCCTGGCTTGGAGAATTTTGAACATTACTTTATTAGCGTGTGAGATGAGTGCAATTGTGCAGTAGTTTGAGCATTCTTTGGCATTGCCTTTCTTTGGGATTGGAATGAAAACTGACCTTTTCCAGTCCCGTAGCCACTGCTGAGTTTTCCAAATTTGCTGGCATATTGAGTGCAGCACTTCCACAGCATCATCTTTCAGGATTTGAAATAGCTCAACTGGAATTCCATCACATCCGCTAGCTTTGTTTGTAATGATGCTTTCTAAGGCCCTCTGACTTCACATTCCAGGGTGTCTGGCTCTAGGTAAGTGATCACACCATCGTGATTATCTAGGTCTTGAAGATCTTATTTCTGCAGTTCTTCTGTGTATTCTTGCCACTTCTTCTTAGTTTGGCCCCAGGTAAATAACAGGGAGGGAACACAGCTCCACCCATCAACAGAAAATTGGATTAAAGATTTAATTTTGGCCAAGCTCATCAAAACAAGACCCAATTTCCCCCTCAGTCAGTCTCTCCCATCAGGAAGCTTCCATAAGCCTCTTATCCTTCTCTGTCAGAGGGCAGACAGACTGGAAACCACAGTCACAGAAAACTAGCCAATCTGATCACGTGGACCACAGCCTGGTCTAACTCAATGAAACTGTGAGCCATGTTGTGTGGGGCCACCCAAGACAGGCGGGTCATGGTGGAGAGTTCTGACAAAACATGGTCCACTGGAGAAGGGAATGACAAGCCACTTAAGTATTCTTGCCTTGAGAACCCTATGAACAGTATGAAAAGGCAAAAGGATAGGTAAACTCCCCAGGTCGGTAGGTGCCCAATACGCTACTGGAGATCAGTGGAGAAATAACTCCAGAAAGAATGAAGAGATGGAGCCAAAGCAGCAACAACGCCCAGCTGTGGATGTGACTGGTGATAGAAGCAAAGTCCCATGCTGTAAAGAGCAGCGTTGCCTCGGAACCCGGAATGTTAGGTCCATGAGTCATGGCAACTTGGAAGTGGTCAAACAGGAGATGGCAAGAGTGAATGTCGACATTTTAGGAATCAGTGAACTAAAATGGACCGGAATGGGTGAATCTAACTCAGATGACCGTTACATCTACTGCTGTGGGCAAGAATCCCTCAGAAGAAATGGAGTAGCCCTCGTAGGCAACAGAAGAGTACGAAATGCAGTACTTGGATGCAAACTCAAAAACGACAGAATGATCTCTGTTCATTTTCAAGACAAACCATTCAATATCCCGGTAATCCAAGTCTATGCCCTGACCAGTAACACTGAAGAAGCTGAAGTTGAACAGTTCTATAAAGACCTACAAGACCTCCTAGAACTAACATCCAAAAAGATGTCCTTTTTCTTATAGGGGAGTGGAATGCAAAAGTAGGAAGTCAAGAAATACCTGGAGTAACAGGCAAATTTGGCCTTGGAGTGCAGAATGAAGCAGGGCAAAGGCTAATAGAGTTTCGCCAAGAGAACACATAGCAAATACCCTCTTCCAACAACAGAAGAGAAGTCTCTACACATGGACATCACCAGATGGTCAACACCGAAATCAGATTGATTATATTTTTTGCCGCCAAAGATGGAGAAGTTCTCTACAGCAAAAACAAGACTGGGAGCTGACTGTGGCTCAGATCATGAACTCCTTGTTGTCAAAAATTGAAGAAAGTAGGGAAAACCACTAGACCGTTCAGGTATGACCCATAAAGAAGGCTGAGTGCCAAAGAATTGATGCCTTTGCATGGTGATGCTGGAGAAGACCCTTGAGAGTCCCTTGGACTGCGTGGAGATCAAACCAGTCCATCCTAAAGGAAATCAACCCTAAATATTCATTGGAAGAACTGATGCTGAAGCTGAAGCTCCAATACTTTGGTCACATGATGTGAAGAACTGACTCATTGGAGGTGACCCTGATGCTGGGAAAATTGAAGACACAAGGAGAAGGGGGCAGCAGAGGATGAGATGGTTAGATGGCATCACTTTTGACATGGATTTGAGCAACGTCTGGGAGATTGCTCTGGAGGACAGCAAAACCTGGTGTACTGCGATCCTTCACAACTTTGCAACTGAGCAACACAAAGACAAGGGAAAGTAAACAAGCTAATTGAGAGTGTTGTTTGCATGGGTGTGGAAAAGCGTCAGAGACCTTCCGAGCGTGAGCAAACCCCGTCCCTTCCTGAGTTTCGTCCAGGTGAGCCTGTGGGGACCCTGAAGGCAGCTCAGGTCGTGGCGGTGCCTGCCTAGTGCCCGTGGCCCGCAGTCACGGCCTCTCACTTCATACTTCATGCGCTTTGTGTCGTGAGATCTCACCCGTGTCCCTTCACACGGATTCACGTGGGGGTGCATGTGTGCGTGTTCTGGTCCAGGATCCATCCAGCACACGTGGAGTATCTTAATGTCATGTCTCAGATGCTTGTGAGCAGGAACACGTTCTCAGTTTCCATAGTCTGTCCTGGAGCTTTGAAGTGTTCAGACTGTACTTCTGTGGGGTCACCCTCAGTCTCGGGTGGCTTGCTCTGCTGGCTCCTGGTGGCCAGACACGCTGGGGTGTAGTGGGGGTGTGGGCTCGGGCAGAAGCCCCAGGCTGCTGCAGGTCAGGGGGAAATGGGGCAGTGTCACATAGTGGGGCGTGCAGCATGGAGAGTGACTGGTGTGCCTTTGGGTTGTGGAAGGCGGGGGCTGGGTCCCTCTGAGTCTGTGAGTCAGACCAGTCCCGGCAAGGGGGTGGTGGTGGCCCGCTGACACTGGTCAGGTGGACTTGGTGACGGACGTGGAGCTGGGGGCACTGGTGTCCAGGTGGTGTCTGGCCCAGGCAGCGAGAGAGCAGTGGCTCGTCTGCTCACGGGGCCAGCTGGCCCAGCCTGGTGTGCACGGCTCTGGCCGGAGGCACCGTGGCTGGCCAGTTTGTCGCTTTCTGGTTAGTTCCCATATCTGTGTGCACACAGCTGCAGCGCTGGTCCCTGAGGTATCTATGCACAGCTGCAGCGCTGGTCCCTGAGGTATCTGTGTGCACACAGCTGGAGCGCTGGCCCTTGAGGTATCTGTGTGCACACAGCTGCAGCTCTGGCCCCTGAGGTATCTGTGCACACAGCTGCAGCACTGGTCCCTGAGGTATCTATGCACAGCTGCAGTGCTGGCCCCTGAGGTATCTGTGTGCACACAGCTGCAGGTCTGGCCCCTGAGGTATCTGTGTGCACATAGCTGCAGCGCTGGTCCCTGAGGTATCTGTGCACACAGCTGCAGCGCTGGCCCCTGAGGTGTCTGTGCACACAGCTGCAGCGCTGGCCCCTGAGGTATCTGTGCACACAGCTGCAGCGCTGGCCCCTGAGGTATCTATGCACAGCTGCAGCGCTGGCCCCTGAGGTATCTATGCACAGATGCAGCGCTGGCCCCAGAGGTATCTGCACACAGCTGCAGCTCTGGCCCCTGAGGTATCTGTGCACACAGCTGCAGCGCTGGCCCCTGAGGTATCTATGCACAGATGCAGCGCTGGCCCCAGAGGTATCTGCACACAGCTGCAGCGCTGGCCCCTGAGGTGTCTGTGCACACAGCTGCAGCGCTGGTCCGTGAGGTATCTATGCACACAGCTGCAGCGCTGGCCCCTGAGGTGTCTGTGCACACAGCTGCAGCGCTGGCCCCTGAGGTGTCTGTGCACACAGCTGCAGCGCTGGCCCTGAGGCGTCTGTGCACACAGCTGCAGCGCTGGCCCCTGAGGTGTCTGTGCACACAGCTGCAGCGCTGGCCCCTGAGGTATCTGTGCACAGCTGCAGCGCTGGTCCCTGAGGTATCTATGCACAGCTGCAGCGCTGGTCCCTGAGGTATCTATGCACAGCTGCAGCGCTGGTCCCTGAGGTATCTATGCACACAGCTGCAGCGCTGGCCCCTGAGGTGTCTGTGCACACAGCTGCAGCGCTGGCCCTGAGGCGTCTGTGCACACAGCTGCAGCGCCGGCCCCTGAGCCCCGGGAGCCCGCCGGTGAGGGCTCTGCCCGCTTCTCTGCTACAGACCCCACGGAGACCGAGGACGCAGGCGCTTCTCAGAAGTCCAGTGTGTCAACGCAAAAGATGTTAAACCCCTTACCTGCTCCTGAGAAGTACAGGAAGCGGAGGATGCCTGGCGGGAGGTTCCAGGTGCCTGCGGACGAGGCCTGTCTCAGCTCTCTGGAGGGGAGCCTGAGTGTGAGCCGGAGGAGCGGGTCGGAGGGCTGGGGCCAGGCCGCCTCTTCCCTCTCGGCCACCCTGGAGCCCGAGCAGCCAAGACCACCCAGCGCCAGCGAGGTGAGCAGGGGTGAGGTGCTCGCCGAGCCCCTGGGGTGGACGTGGCCCTCACGCGCACGTCTCCGTAGTGTGGTCACCGCTGCCATTAGAAAATGCACTTCCGGGCTGTCTTCTGGGGCGGGGCGCCTTGAGGTGTCGTCTCGGGCCTGCCGCCCACACGGCCTCGTCCGTGGTTGGTGCTCCCCTGGGGCTGTCGTGAACGCAGACCCAGCTGTGTGCGCTGTGGTCCTCCTTGTTCACAAGAGGAGGTTCTCCCCAGACTGTCCCACGGTGGTTGTAGACAGTGGCTCGCTGCCATTGTTAGGGCCGAGTTGGAGACTGAGATGTTCTCAAAGGTTTGGGGCTCGAGTGAAGACCACCGTGCGGACAGGGGGCAGCAGGCAGCCCTGCCACAGCGCCCCACGTGGGCAGAGGAGGGAGAGCACCCCAGCTGAGAGGGCCAGAACCAGGGACGCTGGGGGCGTGGGTGCTGGGTGGCTCCTGGGGTGGCTGCCACAGGCCGCGGGCCGAGGTCTGCTTCCACGGCTGGTCTGGCTGCATCTTCAGTCTCTCGCTGGACTGAGGGAAGGAGTGAAAATGGAGGTTTGCTTGAGTCAGGACTGGGCTGGGGCTTTCCTGTCCCCGAATGGAGCCGCCCTGATGGACCCCACTCGCTATGGGGTGGGGACTTTGCACGGGGGGTGCCGCCCGCAGCTCCCCTCCTTCCAGCACCGTGTTCCCAGTGGCTGTCCTGGAGAGGGCTCGGCCCCGGCCCCTCAGGTGGGAGGCAGAAGCCTGACCCCTGGGCTCTGCTCCTGCGCCTGAGGCCGCGTCGGTGCAGCTTCTGGCGGGAGTGCTGGTGCTGGTGCCCCTGGACGCGCTCACCCTCTGCTGCTTGTGGTCAGCTGTTGGCCTCAGGGTCCCCCCGCCGACCAGCCCCAAGGGACGGCTGCCCCGGCCCGATGACCCCTCGTGGGCCTGTGCGTCCCCGTGCCCTGGGCTCCCGCGGGTGGGGAGTGGCAGGAGTGAGGGGCCGGCTGGCTCCTGCACCCCTTTCCGGGTCTGGCTGGCTGTCCCAGACGCTCTTTGTGAGGAAACTTTTGCTTTGTCTCACAGAGCACTGGGCCTCATCCCAGCTCTGGCCCTGCTGGTATTGACTTGCTAAATCCCTGCTTCTCAGGAAATGTTCCCTGGACACTCAGAAAGTGAGCCGGAGGGCAGGAGCCAGCTCCCTTTCTGCAGTAATCCCTTAAAATTGATGATATGATTTCTAAAGGGAAGAAAAGTGAGCGCTGATGGAAATGCTGGTGACTGTGGGCTCAGCGTGGTTGGACCCAGGTGGGCCCGTGAGCCTCTGCCTGGCAGCCTGTTGCTGCACCGGTCCAGCCAGCCCTCCCTCTGGTCCTGTGTGCGCTGGTCTCACTTTGGGCCACCGAGCTCCNCACAGCTGCAGCGCTGGCCCCTGAGGCGTCTATGCACACAGCTGCAGCACTGGCCCCTGAGGTATCTGTGCACAGCTGCAGCGCTGGTCCCTGAGGTATCTATGCACACAGCTGCAGCACTGGCCCCTGAGGTATCTGTGCACACAGCTGCAGCGCTGGCCCCTGAGGTATCTGTGCACAGCTGCAGCGCTGGCCCCTGAGGTATCTATGCACAGATGCAGCGCTGGTCCCTGAGGTATCTATGCACACAGCTGCAGCGCTGGCCCCTGAGGTATCTGTGCACAGCTGCAGCACTGGCCCCTGAGGTATCTGCACACAGCTGCAGCGCTGGCCCCTGAGGTATCTGTGCACAGCTGCGGCGCTGGTCCCTGAGGTGTCTGTGCACACAGCTGCAGCGCTGGCCCCTGAGGTATCTGTGCACACAGCTGCAGCGCTGGCCCCTGAGGTATCTGTGCACACCTGCGGCGCTGGTCCCTGAGGTGTCTGTGCACACAGCTGCAGCGCTGGCCCCTGAGGTATCTGTGCACACAGCTGCAGCGCTGGCCCCTGAGGTATCTGTGCACAGATGCGGCGCTGGCCCCAGAGGTATCTGCACACAGCTGCAGCTCTGGCCCCTGAGGTATCTGTGCACACAGCTGCAGCGCTGGCCCCTGAGGTATCTATGCACAGCTGCAGCGCTGGCCCCTGAGGTGTCTGTGCACAGCTGCAGCGCTGGCCCCTGAGGTGTCTGTGCACACAGCTGCAGCGCTGGCCCCTGAGGTGTCTGTGCACAGCTGCAGCGCCGGCCCCTGAGGTATCTGTGCACACAGCTGCAGCGCTGGCCCTGAGGCGTCTGTGCACACAGCTGCAGCGCCGGCCCCTGAGCCCCGGGAGCCCGCCGGTGAGGGCTCTGCCCGCTTCTCTGCTACAGACCCCACGGAGACCGAGGACGCAGGCGCTTCTCAGAAGTCCAGTGTGTCAACGCAAAAGATGTTAAACCCCTTACCTGCTCCTGAGAAGTACAGGAAGCGGAGGATGCCTGGCGGGAGGTTCCAGGTGCCTGCGGACGAGGCCTGTCTCAGCTCTCTGGAGGGGAGCCTGAGTGTGAGCCGGAGGAGCGGGTCGGAGGGCTGGGGCCAGGCCGCCTCTTCCCTCTCGGCCACCCTGGAGCCCGAGCAGCCAAGACCACCCAGCGCCAGCGAGGTGAGCAGGGGTGAGGTGCTCGCCGAGCCCCTGGGGTGGACGTGGCCCTCACGCGCACGTCTCCGTAGTGTGGTCACCGCTGCCATTAGAAAATGCACTTCCGGGCTGTCTTCTGGGGCGGGGCGCCTTGAGGTGTCGTCTCGGGCCTGCCGCCCACACGGCCTCGTCCGTGGTTGGTGCTCCCCTGGGGCTGTCGTGAACGCAGACCCAGCTGTGTGCGCTGTGGTCCTCCTTGTTCACAAGAGGAGGTTCTCCCCAGACTGTCCCACGGTGGTTGTAGACAGTGGCTCGCTGCCATTGTTAGGGCCGAGTTGGAGACTGAGATGTTCTCAAAGGTTTGGGGCTCGAGTGAAGACCACCGTGCGGACAGGGGGCAGCAGGCAGCCCTGCCACAGCGCCCCACGTGGGCAGAGGAGGGAGAGCACCCCAGCTGAGAGGGCCAGAACCAGGGACGCTGGGGGCGTGGGTGCTGGGTGGCTCCTGGGGTGGCTGCCACAGGCCGCGGGCCGAGGTCTGCTTCCACGGCTGGTCTGGCTGCATCTTCAGTCTCTCGCTGGACTGAGGGAAGGAGTGAAAATGGAGGTTTGCTTGAGTCAGGACTGGGCTGGGGCTTTCCTGTCCCCGAATGGAGCCGCCCTGATGGACCCCACTCGCTATGGGGTGGGGACTTTGCACGGGGGGTGCCGCCCGCAGCTCCCCTCCTTCCAGCACCGTGTTCCCAGTGGCTGTCCTGGAGAGGGCTCGGCCCCGGCCCCTCAGGTGGGAGGCAGAAGCCTGACCCCTGGGCTCTGCTCCTGCGCCTGAGGCCGCGTCGGTGCAGCTTCTGGCGGGAGTGCTGGTGCTGGTGCCCCTGGACGCGCTCACCCTCTGCTGCTTGTGGTCAGCTGTTGGCCTCAGGGTCCCCCCGCCGACCAGCCCCAAGGGACGGCTGCCCCGGCCCGATGACCCCTCGTGGGCCTGTGCGTCCCCGTGCCCTGGGCTCCCGCGGGTGGGGAGTGGCAGGAGTGAGGGGCCGGCTGGCTCCTGCACCCCTTTCCGGGTCTGGCTGGCTGTCCCAGACGCTCTTTGTGAGGAAACTTTTGCTTTGTCTCACAGAGCACTGGGCCTCATCCCAGCTCTGGCCCTGCTGGTATTGACTTGCTAAATCCCTGCTTCTCAGGAAATGTTCCCTGGACACTCAGAAAGTGAGCCGGAGGGCAGGAGCCAGCTCCCTTTCTGCAGTAATCCCTTAAAATTGATGATATGATTTCTAAAGGGAAGAAAAGTGAGCGCTGATGGAAATGCTGGTGACTGTGGGCTCAGCGTGGTTGGACCCAGGTGGGCCCGTGAGCCTCTGCCTGGCAGCCTGTTGCTGCACCGGTCCAGCCAGCCCTCCCTCTGGTCCTGTGTGCGCTGGTCTCACTTTGGGCCACCGAGCTCCAGTGAGTGTTCGGGCCAAGACTGTCTCCTCCCCACCCCACAAGAGTGGCGGGGGCTGGTCAGGAGGGCCCAGGATGCCGGCGCTCAGAACCACCTGGTCTCCTGACTGACATAGGCCACAACTCAGCCGTTGCTCCCGCTGAGGGGTGGTTTCCCCGCCCCCAGACATGGACAGGCATGCAGGGGCAGGGAGGCGAGTCCCACGCACCATGCCTGCAGGCGTGTGCAGCGTGACCCTCCTCCATGGCGTAGGCAGCGGACGAGGCGGCAGTCTGACACTGCATCGCACCCGCTGGGTGGGGCACGGGAGCCAAGGGGAGTTTGTCTCTGGGCAGGCGTGTCCCAAACTTTACTCCGCCGCGCTGCCCGGGAAGAAGGCCACGCTGGAGGCGCTGGTTCTGGAAGCGCTCCTCGACCTGGTGGACAGGCACTGGAGTGGCCGCAGGTCCCTGCACAGCAGCGAAGCCTTCCTTGGTGAGTTGGCCTGCTGGCGCCCGTGCCCGCTGCTGGGCCCTGGTCCCCCGGCCTCGCTGCCCTCTGGGCTGCGGGGGCGTCCCGAGGGCCCTGCTCACGGTGTCCGGGTGCTCGGGAGGAGCAGACGAGGCGCCGGTTGTCGGTGGCTGCTGCTCCCCGCCTGCTGGTGCCCAGCCCCCGGAAGGCTTCGGCAGCCAGCCACGCGGGCTCCTTCCTCCAGGTCCCTCGAGCTGTGGCCTGTCGTCCCCACGCACACCTGGGGGTAAGCAGGCCTGACAAGGTCGTTTCAGTGGCATACGTATCCCTTTTCTAGTCTTCATACCTGTCAGTGTTTTTGAAGTGTGCAGCCTGTATTTTTCAAAATGCATTGAACACGTTTTGTCTACACTCATTCTCTCAACATTCTCTCTTCTAGCTCAGGCGAGACACATTTTGTCGTCTGTTCAAGAGTTTACAACCACTCAGGACACTTCGACAACTCTGAATGAAGAAATTAGCTCCCTGACTCTGGAAAATAAGTCTTTGCACAGTCGCCTTGCTGAGCTGCAGCAACAGTACGGCGTGAAGATGACTGAGGTGGTGCTGGAACTCAGCGACACTCGGAAGGAGATGGTTGGTTCCATTTATTCTCAGTAGGGGCAAGAACAGTCTTGACATCACAGAATGAGTGTAGCTTCGCAACTCTGCTTCCCCTGACAGCTGTCGGGCACAACCCTGGGGCCCCTCCTGCCTTTGCAGAGCATGAACTCCCTCTTCCACCAGGCTTCCCCGTCCAGGACGCCAGCTGCCCTGGAGGAGAGCGGCCTGGCTCTCTCTCCAGGACCCCTCATGACAGTGGCTGCAGGTGTCTGCATTGCCGCCGGTCCAGCTCTGCCTGCCCCGGCGGCTTTGTTCTGTTCTGAGAGGCGGGAGGATGAGGCTGGGCTTGCGGGGGAGTTTCTCTGGTCTCGCTGTTCCCTGGCCCAGGCTCCGAGACCACTGGTGAGGAGGTTCCAGGGACCTGCCTGCCCAGCCAGCGTGGGGCCAGGGGTCCTACTGGACCGGCGACAGCTCCACCACCAGGTGGCACCATCGGGCAGCCAGAGCCATCGTGGTACGGACCTGGCAGTGGAGCTCAGCCCTGGCCGGACAGGCCCCCCTCGTCCCCTGCAACTTCACCATCATTCGTGAACGCCTGCGCTGGGACAGGCCCCCCTCGTCCCCTGCGACTTGACCATCATTCGTGAACGCCTGCGCTGAAGAGGAGAAAAGGCCTCAAAATAGCAAATAAACAACCTAACTTCACAACTCGAGGAGCTAAAGGAAGCTAAACCCAAAGGAAACAGAAGGAAACAATAAAGATCAGAGCAGAAATAAAGAGAGTAGAAAACAACAGGAAAAATTAGCAAAGCTGAGTTGGACTTTGAAAAAAACTTTTAGGTAGAGTAAGGGAGAAGACTCGAAATCAGAATTGAAAGCGGATACATTACAATGGATGCCTCAGAAATGAGGTCAAGGAATGATTATTTACAAGCATTTTGGAGAACCTAGAAGAAATGGATAAATTCCTCGAAACATACAACCTACTAAGGCTGTGTCAAGAAGGAATAAAGCCTGATAGGCCAATAACAGATAAGAGGGAATAGTAACCAACTTCTTAAGAAAGCAAGGACCAGGTGGCTTCATGGCTGAGTTCTACCAGATACTCAAAGAAAAATTAATACTTATCCTTCTCAAACTTTTCCAAAAAATAGAAGCAGGGAGCTACTTTCATACTGTTTCATGAAGCCAGCATTACCTGGACGCCAGAGCAAAGACTCCACAAGAAGAGAGGCTATAGACTGCTCTCCGAGACTCGGCAGAAGACTAGCCTCCCGGGCTGCACCCGGCACTGCCCACAGCCCGCGGGGTTGCCCCCGGGGAGCATGGCTGGCTTACCACACGCGGACACACCGTGTTACTGGATCCGAGACTCGGCAGAAGGCCAGCCTCCCCAGTGCAGCAGCACAGCCAGAAGGCTGCACACACCCTGAGGGAGCCGCGCACACAGACCCGTCAGCACCTGGAGAGAGAGGAGACATTGCCAGCCCAGTTCACGCAGGTGCAGCATCTGGCCACGGTCAGCATCCATTCGTGATTTTAAAAAAAGCTCAACAAAATAGGTGTAAAAGAAAATGCCTCAGCATGATAAAGGCTGTTTATGAGAAGCCCTCAGCCAGCCTCATGATCAGTGGAGAAAACTGAAAGTTTTTCCTCTACGATCCAGTGTGAGACAAGGATGTCCATTCATATCGTCTCTTCTACTGGAAGGACAGTTGGCCCGTGAGCAGTGTGGGTTTGAACAACATGGATTCATTTATATGGAGATTTTTTATTAGTAAATAATGTAGTGCTGTGCTCAATCACTCAGCTGTGTCCCGACTCTTGGTGACCCCATGGGCTGTAGCCTGCCAGGCTCCCCTGTCCAGGCAAGAGTACTGGGGAGGGTTGCCGTGTCCTCCAGGGGACCTTCCCGGCCCAGGCGTGGTACCTGCGCCTCCCGCGCTGGCAGGCAGGCTCTTTACCACCGCACTGCCTGCGAAGCCCAGGAAGCACAGTGATCCTGTGCAGTTGGAAGTTGGTTGCATCTTTGGATACGGAACTGCAGATTTGGGAAGTTGACTATAAATTGACTATAAATTATTGGTGGATTTTCAGCCGCAAGGAGAGTTGGCACCCCTACCCTCTCCACCCGCCGTTGATCAGGGGTCAGGTATACTAGCAAGAGCAAGCGGACAAGAAAAGGAAATAGAAGGCATCCAGATTGGAAAGGAAGAAGTAAAGTTACCTCTGCTTGTAAATGACGTATGAAACGTTAAAGATACCACGAGAGAAAATCAGAATAAGTTCAGTGGCGTTGTAGGGTGCAGAGCATAGCGGAGACCGTTCTTGTTTCTTGACACTGGTGAGCACGCCCACTCCATTCACGGTGCCAGAAGGAGTAAGGCAGTTAGGAGGGAGCTCAGCCAGGAAGGCCAGAGGTCGCGAACAGAAGACTTCTACAGATGCAGCGCGGCCCCTGTAAAAATTCCGTGGCATTTCCCACAGAAACAGGGAAAACAATTCTAAAATGTGTATGTTTCTTATCATTTGTGCTCTTCGTTTTCTCGTTCTACAAAGACCTCAAATCACCAAAGCAATCTTGAGAAAGATCATTTTTCAGGCATCTCACTTCCTAGTTTAAAATTATGTTACAAAGCTGTGCCGATCAAATAGCATGGTGCTGGCATAGAAACAGGGGTAGGGTGCTGGAACAGAATGGAGGGCCTAGGAATGAACCCTCACGTAGAGGCCCCCTGAATTTTGGCAAAGGCGCCAGGAGCACACCATGGTGAGAGAGTGACCTCTTTGGTAAATGGTGTTGGGAAACTTGATGCCCACACGCAGAAGATGAACCTGCACACACAAAATCCAACTCGGAAAGGACTGCTGCTGCTGCTGCTGCTGCTAAGTCGCTTCAGTCGTGTCCGACTCTGTGCGACCCCATAGACAGGAGCCCAACAGGCTCCCCTGTCCCTGGGATTCTCCAGGCAAGAACACTGGAGTGGGTTGCCATTTCCTTCTCCATTGTGTGAAAGCGAAAAGTGAAAGTGAAGTCGCTCAGTCGCATCCGACTTCTAGCGACCNCTGCTGCTGCTAAGTCGCTTCAGTCGTGTCCGACTCTGTGCGACCCCATAGACAGGAGCCCAACAGGCTCCCCTGTCCCTGGGATTCTCCAGGCAAGAACACTGGAGTGGGTTGCCATTTCCTTCTCCATTGTGTGAAAGCGAAAAGTGAAAGTGAAGTCGCTCAGTCGCATCCGACTTCTAGTGACCCCATGGACTGCAGTCTACCAGGCTCCTCCATCCATGGGATTTTCTAGGCAAGAGTACTGGAGTGGCTTGCTATTGCCTTCTCCGTCGGAAAGGACTAAAGACTTGCAACTGTGAAACTCCTGGAAGGGAGTTCCCTGGCAGTCCGGTGGTTAGGGCTCTGCTTCCGCTGAGGGGTGTGGGTTTAGTCCTCAGCCGGGAACTATAATCCCATAAGACACATGGTGTGGCCAAACAGACGTGTGGCAAGGAGGCTCAGTATTACTCATCACCAGGGAAATGCAGGTCAGAACCAGAACGAGGCACCACTGCACACCTGCAGAAGGTTTTCGTCCGCAGAGACAGCACGTGGAGGGTGTGGAGACGGGGAGCCCTCGTGCTCTGTGGGTGGGAGTGTAACTTGGTGCAGACAACGGAAAACTACAGGGATTCCTCAGAAAGCGACACTGGAGCTATCATGCTGTTCAGCCGCTCAGTCGTGCCCTACTCTGCGACCCCATGGACTGCAGCGCGCCAGGCTCCCCTGTCATTCACCGTCTCCCGGAGCTTGTGCAAACTCGGGTCCATCGAGTCGGTGATGCCATCCAGCCATCTCAGGCTCTGTTGTCCCCTTCTCCTCCTGCCCCCAGTCCTTCCCAGCATCAGGGTCTTTTCCAGTGACTCAGCTCTTTGCAGTAGGTGGCCAAAGGATTGGAGTTTCAGCTTCAGCATCAGTCCAGTGAATATTCAGGATTCAACTACCATATGCTCTAGCGATCCCACTCCTGTGAGTTTATCCAAAGGAGGTGAAATCGGGATCTCATGCAGCATATTCACAGCGGCCTAGATGTGAGAGCCTGAGGCCTGTGACGAATACATAGATAAAGGAGATGTGCATGTACAGTGGGACGTTGCTCAGCTTTGTCCTGTGTGCGTGCTCAGTCATGTCTGACTTGGCAACCCCGTGGATGGGAATGTGCCAGGCTCCTCTGTCCTGGAGTCTCCGGCTGAGAATGCCAGCGTGGGCGCCAGCTGCAACTCCGGTCGTTCAGCCTTTGCTCTCCAGTCGCTCGGTCGTGCCCGACTCTTGGCAGCCCCGTGGGCTGCAGCACGGCAGGCCTCCCTGTCCTCCCCTGCCTCCCGGAGCTTGCGCAGACTCATGTCCGTTGAGTTGGGCATGTTGGATGGACCTTGAGGGCGTTGTCTAAGTGAAGTTAGTCAGACGTGGAAAGAAAATCCTCCGTGATCTCATACCTGGGATCTAGGTTGAGTTCACAGAAGCAGAGGGTAGACGGGTGGTCACCCTCAGCGGGAGGCGGGGGAGCTGTGGGCCCAGGCGGAGTGGCGGTTCTGTAGGGGTCAGTCCAGGGCTCCAAGCCCGGCTGACAGCCACGTTAGTCGGGCCACGGAGACCCTGGAGCTCTGTTGAGAGCAGAGTCCTGGTGCTCTCATCACCAAAACTTGCTTCCTCCGCAAGGAGACGTGTGCGCTGGCTTGACTGTGGTCACTGTGCACGTGTGGCTCATGTGATGTCATGGGGCGCCTCGACCCGAGCTGTAGGAAGGGAGACCAACGTGCGTTCAGCGCGAGAAGCTTTCGCCTCTGATGCTTACGGTTCAGTGCAGTGGTGTGGGGACTGTTGAGAGTGTTCTGTTGTTTCATTTTTATTTATAGTTTATAACAGGAAAGCAGATTTGCTTCACACACTGTAATTGCTGCTGTGGTCAGGCTCGGGTGTCGTCAGGTGAGCGTGCGGGCGCTGGAGCTGGGCTGCCCGGCAGTGCGGGTCTGCTCACCCTGCGCGGTGTGGCTGGGCCCGCGCGTGTGGGTGAGCTGCCTTGGTGACCCGTGTGCCCAGCTGGAGAGCCCTCTGGGCGCTGCCGTCCCGCGCGTGCCCTCCAGGCCCTCTGCCTCCCCGTCCGTGTGGCGCTGTCACCTGACTCCCGCCGTCGCCTCACTCCCGTCAGGGCCCTGAGTGTGCCGTCCTTCCCCACACGCTTTCCCCCTTGTGCCCACGCGTGCTCGCTGTCTCGCTCCGCTTCGTCTGATGTTAGCATAGCCACCTTAGTCTTGCCTTGGTGCTTATATTTAAGGTGGGTTCCTTCTAGGCAGCAGACACTTGGGTCTTTTGTTTTTATTTAATTAACAACCTCTGCCTTTTCTTTGCAGTAGCATCTTTTAAAAATTCAGTTGATTTAAAGTAGAAAACCAGAACAATTGACCCATCTCTCCCACCCCCGTCCTTGGTCTCTGGGTCTCTGGCCGTTACCAAGTTCTCTGTATCCGTGAGCTTCACTTCCTTTGTTTGTCCTTTTAGATTTCCAATATGAGTGAGATCACATGGTGTTTGTTTTCTTCATTGTATTTATATACCACGTCTTTATCTATTCATCCGTTAACAGGCACTTAGGTTGTTCCATATCTTGGGAATTGTGAGTAATGCTTCTGTGAAGATGGAGGTGTGCATATATTTTCAAATTAGTGTTTTTGTTCTCTTCAGATGAATACCCAGAAATGAAATTGCTTTATCTGGTAGCTCTGTTTTTAGCTTTTTGAGGAATTTCCATACGATGTTACATAGCGGCTGTACTAGCTTACATCCCCCCAGCAGCAGAGGAGGGCTCCCCTGCCCCACGCCCGCAGCAGCGCTTGCTGTCTCTGTCTTTCTGATGGTGGTCATCCTGACGAGCGTGGGGATACCTCACTGTGGCTTTGATCTGCGTCTCCCTGGTGATAGGCTGAGCATCTTTTCATGTTCCTGTTGGCCATCTCTATGCTTTGGAAAGATGTCTGTTCCGATCCTCTGCCCATTTTTAAATCATGTTTTTGCACTGTTGAGTTGTGTTGAGTTCTTGATGTATTTTTATGTTAACCTCTTATTAGATAAATGGTCTGCAGATACTTTTCTTCCAGTTCGTCGGCTGGCTTTGCATTTTGTTGCTGGTTTCCTTGGCCGTGCGGGGCCTCTTGGTTTCTGCCCGTGGTTGAGAGCGCGGGCTGTGGGGTGGCGGCAGGGGCCGAGCTCTGTGTTAGCTTGCCCAGTGAGCTACCAGCTGGCCACACCTCAGACCACACATGCTTCCCTGCGTGGCCTCCGGTCAGGGCCCAGCGTGGCTTCCTCGGGGTCTCCTGAGGTTGCCATCAGGCTGTAACTTGGGGCTGTGGTCACCTCCAAGGCTCAAGGGAGTGTGGGTCCTCCACTGAGGTCATGGGTGGATCCTCCATGTGGGTCCCCTGCGCTTACTCCAGGCAGTCCCAGGAGTCACACTGCGACAGCTGCTGCCACGGGTGCCCAGGCGGAAGGCCACCCTGCGGGTGCGCGTCGTGGCTTCTGTGTGTCGTGTGTGCGGTGGGCTGGCCCGCTTAAAGGGGGTGCCTTCCAGGGCGAGGGCACCCTCTGCTCCGTCCCCTCGTTTGTAGAACAGGGGGGACAGCAGCCGTGAGGTTGCTGGAGACAAGTGTCGGAAACGTCTGGTGCTCACTGTTTTATCAAGACAGAGCCCACAGAGGCTTTAGGACCTCTAAAGCCTCGCTTTAGATGGTGCGTGAAGGCAGTGACATGGCACCGGCAGCCGCTGGGCGTCTGCACCGGCGGCTCCCGCGGCGTCGCTCTGGGCAGAGCGGCCTGGAAGCAGGACCGCGGATCTGGAGGCTTGTGTGGATGAGCAGGTGGCGCCGCTTCCCCTTCCCCTGTACATCCAGGCAAGCGGGCCTGGGTGCCGGCTCTGTACCAGTGTGGTGGGCAGAGTTTGACCTGTTTGCGTGTGTTGTTCTGTCCAGGATTACCTGAGGCAGCATCTGGACAGATCTCTGGAGGAGAGCAGTAGCTTGAAGTCGCTTTTGTTCAGCATGAAGAAAGATGTGAGGACCACTGACGCCCCGTCTGCGCTGAACCTGCAGATCTCCGGTGAGCTTGCGGCTCTCGCCGTGGGTGCGTCCCCGTGTCACTGGGCCCCGGCTCAGCGGGAGCTGTGAGTGCGTCTGGGTGGGCGTGCGCAGGGCCAGCCTGCTGATCCCAGGAGGCTGCAGGACCCTCCCCGGCGCTGCTCGCTCGTGGCTTCGTCCCTACCCAGGTCGATGCTGTTTTCCTCTCTCCCCTCTCTTGGATTCTGTTTTGCAGTCTTACAGGCATGCCCTTGGGACTTGGGAGTTGGGGTGTGGCCTGGCCTGGGGTCGGTGAGGCATCACAGGGTCCCCCGGGGGCTTCAGCCTGAGCACCTACCTGCTCCGTTCTGGCCTCTCAGAGGCCTGCCGGGCAGACGCATCTCAGGTGTGAGCATGGCCACCGCGGAGGCTCTCCTGGGCCCTCCTGTTCAGCGAGTGACGCCCCTGACCTTCACCCCAACTGTGTTGGCTCCGGGCTCTCCCTGAGGGCCAGCCCGTCCAGCAGATCCAGCCCTCTCTGCCCACCTCTGCTCCTGGCACACGCGCCCCTCAGGGGCGTCCAGAGGGTGGGGTCCGGGGCTTCGTCCCCAGCAGGGCTGGCCCTGGGCCTGCATGGGACGAGGGGGCCGCACTGTCCACCCCATTGACCTCGCCCCACGTTCCCCAGGCTCGCTAACACCCTAGAATCATCTAGTCTCCCAGCACAGGGGTGAGTGAGCTCCCTGAGCACGGCCACCCTTGTCCCGTCAGGACTCCAGGCCAGCGTGAAGCGGCTCTCGGGCGAGCTCGTGGAGCTCAAGCAGCACCTGGAACACTATGACAAGATTCAGGAGCTCACGCAGATGCTGCAGGAGAGCCACAGGTGCCGCCAGCGGCCCCGGGCCCCGAGCAGCGAGGCCCCTCCTGCAGCCTCCGGGGTCGGGGGGCGGGGTGCCTGGTGGCCTGCACGCGGCCCCTGGCGTGGTTCTCGACTGTTCTCCAGGAAAGTGGAGATCCCCCCTCACTCCCTGGCCCAGTTTTTGTGAAGAGACCTGAGGGGAGAGTGGGTGGGGTCTGTGGGCAGCGCTCTCCCACGTCCTCTGCTCCCCTGCCCCTCCCCACTGTCGGGCTGAGGTCTCTGCAGCTCCCCTGTGGCCAGTGGAGCCAGGCCGTGACCCTGTGGGGGTGGAGGGCCACAGCCCCGTGCCCACCCAGCCCTGACCCAGAGGGGAGGGCCAGGCAGGTCCCGGCCACGGGGCGCCACGGCCCGGAGTGGACAGGCGGGGCTGCGGTGCCTCCGGGAGCCACAGGCAGCCCTGGGCGTCCCCTGGCCTCCGCTGTCCTGGCAGACAGGCTTTGTCCCTGGGGGCAGCTCTGTGGAACACAGCCCTGTGCGTCGGTTCCTCGTGGTGCCACGAAGGCCCTCAGTCAGCGCTGGGCCGGGGTTAGCAGTGTCCAGCCCCACCCACCTCCTGGGACCCCTCCAGAGTTAAAGACGGCCCCAGTGACCCAGAATCATGACTTCCAGTTTACTGTGTCCACATCAGAATTGTGTTTGACCAGGAATTAGAAGTGTCTCCGTCTTTGAGCCTTTTTTAGAAATGTCAGAGTTGTCAGTGCTGAGGGTCCTCCCTACCCCTTCAGCTCATGGGAGAGTGGGGCACCCGCCAGCCCCGGGCCAAGGGGACCTGCCCGAGGGGCACAGGGCAGCGGCAGGGGAGGCGGGGCCGCGGCTCCGGGCTGAGCGCTGTCCCCGCCCCCCAGCTCGCTGGTCAGCACCAACGAGCGCCTGCTGCAGGAGCTGGGCCAGGTGCGAGCGCAGCACCAGGCCGAGGTGGAGCAGCTGCACTGGAGCTACAAGGAGCTCAAGAAGACCCTGGCACGGGCCCCCGGCAGCCCCCGGGATGCGCGCCCGCCTCCCCGCCGCGCGCCCTGTGAGCCCCTCTCCGCTGTGTCTTCAGGGCCCGAAACGCCCTAGAAAGACAGGTTCATCCTCGCCCTTGGCGCGTCAGTCAGTCAGATCTCTACTTTTTCATCAGCTATCTTGAGGTAAAGAAAATGTTGCATTTTCCTGCCTAACATGCAAGAAAGCAGCTCTTTAGGATGATTGAAGAAAATAATTTATTGTGTACCAGGCAACCTTATTTAATAAACACGTTCTAGAAAGTGGCTCCCATGGTAACTTTGAGTTTCACAATGAATTCTGCTTTGAAATCAGCTGTGCTCCATGGTTGGCGAGCAGGAGCTGTCAGAACCGAGACTGCATGCAAGGAGCCCGTCGGGCTGTGGAGCCCGTTGTCTGCAGGGCTGACGTCCACAGGGGAGTGCCTGCCGAGCGCCAGCTCTTGTTTGCAGGCATTTCTGAGGATTGCACCCTAACAGAGCACAGAGCTAGCTTTTGGGTTTGGAAGCGCATCCCGTGGGGCTCTTGCTGTCTTGGGTGAAATGACGTGATCTGCTGAAAGGGCCTGTGGCAGATTTTGGGGCAGAGCTGCAAGTGGAGATGGGGGGCTCTGTGGGTCCCAGGCAGGGAGTATCGCCCACCTTCAGGTCATGTTTTGTATTTGTAACTTCGCGGGGAAGTTGGGGGAGGGGGGTCATCAGATTTTTTCTTAAAGATTTTTGCATTAATCCATTTTCAGCCTGTAGGAAATTATCACCATGCTGTTAGTTTGCTTCTGGTTTGGATTTTGTTGCACTTCTTGGAAACCTGAGTTTATATTTCTCGTAAAATGTGGGGAAGTTTCGGCCACCGTTTCCTGGTGTTTGGCACCTGACCCAGCGTCCCGCCTGCCTTCCTGGGACTCCATGCTGCCGCCTCAAGCTCCGGGTCCGGCCCCCACTTCCCTGCACTCAGGTCTTCTGCTTCTCGGTTCTCAGCCTCTCCCGTCCTCGCGCAGCTCACTGCCCATTCCTCCACCTGCTTGATGCGCTGTGGGCTTGTAGAGTGAATTTTTTATTTCAGAGATTGTATATTTCTTAGTTGTAAAATTCCATTTGGTCTTCTTTTATAAAAAGGAAAGAAGCCTTTCTTGTAAAGGTTTTATTTCCCATATGTTCACGTTTCATGTGACTCTTCAACCGTATTCTGAACAGCCTTACTGCAGGTCCCGGGAAACTGCGGTGCTGAGGCAGCTGACATGCCTGCCAGCCGGCCTGGGGACCCTGCCAGCCCTGCTGCCACTGGCAGCTTCCCGAGCCCGCCTCCCTCCCAGAGCCCGCACCCTGCGCCCACCTCCCTCCCAGAGCCCGCACC